>JAGVVM010020559.1:0-43723 GCA_019149425.1 Psidium friedrichsthalianum
AGTTTAATCTGTAATAATATAAAAATATCCAATATTATCCTTTTCTTATTTAAGTTAGGGATAACGTTGAACATTTTCATATATTCAGGGACTAATTGAAACATGTACCGAAAGTTTTAGGTGAATACATGAACAAATTAAAATTTTAGGGATGACATTAATACATTGAGTAAAGTTCAAAAAATTTTTATGTCATTAGTCTTTCTCTTTATTATTTCCTCCAATAAAACATAAATGAATATTTTCATTGGGTTTTGCATTCATCTGATATGCAATTCCCACATGTATAAAAAATAATATTTGACTAAACCTTTTAGGTGAGTAGGTATAAATTGAGCAACACCCTTCGCTAGTATCCTGGCTCTATCGTGGATCCATCAAAGCAGATAACATTAGAAGTGACAATTTCTGATATAACATGATATATGACTCAAACACGACAAACATTGGCAAATCTTGTTTAGCTTTATTGTGCTCGGATCAATTCCAAGTCAAACCCACGACACGATTTGTGACCGTGTCATTTATCTACCAGACATGAAATTGACCCGTATAACTGTTTAATTAATAAAGAGTTTTAATACTACTAGAAATTATATTTGATTTTGAGGAAACAAACTACCATACTTTGGTTGAAAAGACTTTAATTTACTTCTACGATTTAAGCATAAATATATCTCTATGCTTTTACACTTAACGTTCTAATATTTCTATTCTGATAGAAATAGGACTCGTGGTAGAGGCAGAGACACATACGCAAATCCTATAAGACATATTTTCCATCTTTAGATTTAATCCTCGCTATTTATTCAATATTATTCTTGTTTATTTTAGCAGGATAAATATCCCATACTAATGATCAATTATTTGATTTGGATTGCGTTTTCTAAGTTAACTTAATTGACAATTGTCGCGACCCTCCCGAGATTTCCGGATCCCGAAGGAGTTAATGATTGCTAGGCCCAATTGGATGTCTGGCTTAGCTTGGCCTCCAGGCCATACCAAATCGCGTCAAGGGTATTTAAGTCGAGGTCGACCTTGGTGTGGTCGGGTGACATGAATAGTGTGCATGCCATCGTAGGAGTCGCCACCAGTCATTTTGGAGGGTATGACTGGAAACCCTATCAAACGATTGGGAGAGACCGTTCGATCCTACGAAAACCAGAGATCTAGATTCGGGGACTTAATTACGTCGATGTGCTATCGACGCCCTTTCGGTACCTAAGTTGAGTGATTTTCTAAATCTAGAGAATCAATGCAGTCGATTTGGATGAGGTAGGTTCTAAGAATCTGAAGGGTCATGCAAATGGGATAATCGGTCCTATCAATCACGATCATGAAAATAAATGCGCCACCAGGAAATCAATATACACACATCAAGGCCAAAACAAATCAAGTAGCATCCTAGAGGACTCTCAAAACCTAGAGGAAAATCGTTAGCTGAGCCCGGAATGATTTGGGAAATTCGCGGTCAGGTCGACCGAAGGGGGTAAAATGGTAATTTCCTAAGGGCCCGGGAGGTCGAAAATGGATAAACTAATTGGATGTGATTTTTCCTTAGTTTTCAGAATTTTGGAATTTTGGGTATTTTCAATTTTTTTGAATTTTCCATTTTTTATGAATTTTTTTTGAGATTTTTATGATTTTCTAAGGACTTTTCTATTTTTGGACATTTTTCAGAATTTTTTTAGAAAATTTTTTAAGTTTTTCTAGGAATTTTCCTATTCTAGGACATTTTTCTAGGTTTCTTGATTTTTTTAATTATTTTTCTAGGATTTTTCTAAGATTTTGTGATTTTTGAGGGATTTTTCTATTTTTGATTCTTTGGATTTTTGTCTTACTTTTGACTTTCCTATATTTTTTTTGCATTTTTCAAGATTTTCCTAAAGGTTTTGGTGTATTTTTTTTGGTGTTTTTTTTTATTTTTTGGATTTTATTGAGATTTTAAAATTTGCCGATTTTTTTTCAAAACATTTCTATATTTCTGAATTTTTTAAGAATTTCTTTTTATTTTTACAGATTTTTTTTAATCTATTTTTCCTATTTATTATTTGTTTAAATTTTTTGGACCAAAACGGCATAGTTTTCAAATTTCCTATTTTTTTTATTTATTTTTATTGATTTTTGCCGAATTTTCTATCATTTTATTTATTTTAATTTTTTATTCTCCGGCCGGGTCGGTCAACCCAGCCAAATAACCCGAATTGAAATCTAAAACCCTAGACCAAAATGACACAATTATTATTATTATTTTTTAAAAATTTCTATTATTTTTATTGATTTTTTATTGATTTTCTATTATTTTTGCTTTTTTATTTTATTTATTTTTTATTCAATTTTTTGTTTTATTTCTCGTTGACTCCTGAGGTGCAGCAAGTTAACCTCCTACCCAACAATGCACGATCAGAAGCCCTCCCAATCTTTACGTTTTCATTTTTCGATTACCATTTTTGGCCGAAACTCATGGTTTTTCATCGCGAATCCATTTGAAACGTCTAAATATTCTACTAGATCGGAAATCACTAAAACAAGCTATGGCTAACCCACGAGTACGCCGTCCATAGTGCATGAAAAATCCAGAATTCGGCGAACGAGATTTCCATAATTTTCTACACCACCACATCTCCAACCTCACACAATCATGAAGCACGAGAGGAGGTTTAGTAAACTTACCTCAAAGTCGTCACGCTTCGGGTTTAGCCGGAAAGTGTTCCGCAACTCGCGAGACGTGAACCTTGAGCTCGGGATGGTTCGTTATGGCGTTTCGAGCGAAACCAATACAAATAACGAGTGGAAGGTGTTTAGGAGAGGGTCTAGGACTCAAACCCAACAAAAATCACCAGAATGACGTTCAAATCAAAGGATCGCCATTAAAGCTCCCTCAGGACTCATCAATGGCGTTTACCTTTCTACGCGATGAAACTTCGATCCGAAGAGTTGTAGACGTCCCTGAGGTTTGTACGAAGCTTGCGGAGTGACTTTGAAGACTTACCGGCGCTTGGTTGCCATTGACGTGCTCAAATCGTTCGGCCAAACTCTTTCGAAAAAATGGTTTTTCCCTCTCTTTTTTTTTTGGGCAAGATTATGATGGGGTTTAAGGTCGCCACCGAGCTCCGATCCACGTGGATTATCCTAAAATCTCTCTCTTCTCCGTTGATCTCCAGAATCTGTTCCCTTTTTGAATTCCCACCGAAATCTCCGGTATATAGCTCCTGCAACTAAAAAAAAATTTTGAGTTTTGTTACGCCATTCGTACGGCCAGCTGGACTTCAGGGGGAAAGAAGAGTTGTTTTTTTGTGATCAATTCGGTTGCCCATCCATCCATCCAAAACGAATTCCTGTTTGGGATTTTTATTCTTTTAAATCTCCTCGTGCATGAACAAGCTTGGAGGAAAATGCTGTTGCATGTGCACGTGGGTTCTGGAACTTTTGGTTGACCAAGTCAATTGGTTGACCAGGTCAACCAATAGCCTTGTCAACTTTTATTTTTTTATTCTTTTTTTTTTTTAGTATTTCAACCAATTTCACCCCTTTTTGCAAAATTGATAATTCTTGAACTTCTTGACTAAAATATAATTTTAGTAAAATAGAGGGGACGGGTATATGGAAATGAATTATAAGTTGAAAATAAAAAGCCTTACCAATCAGACCCTTTTATGTTTTGGTTTTAGGTATACATACCGACCAATTCACATGCGCATGGAGACAAGTGGAGGGATTGACTCTAGAAATATAAAGAAGGGACAGGGTATGGACCTAAAAAGGGCTCCCACTATCTGATCCGACGACTTTGCCCACAAGCGCAATCGAACGTCAAGTGGGAAGATCATCAATTCAGATAGCGTAGCGGGATCGAATATGGTCAATCCCATGGTAGACACCGCCTAAAAGGATCAACTTAACAGTAGGACACCGCCGAAAGGATCAGTTCAACGGTAGACAGCCGCTCTAAAGGATCAGCTCAACGGTAGACACCGCCTAAGAGATCAGCTCAACGGTAGACACCGCCTAAAGGATCAATCCACGGTGGACACCGCTAAAGGATCAGCCCAACGGTAGACACCGCCTAAAGGATCAACTCAACGTGGACACCGCCTAAATATCAGCCCAACGGTAGACACCGCCTAAAAGGATCAACCATGGTAAACACCGTCTAAAGGATTAGTTCAAAGGTAGACACCGCCTAAAGGATCAACTTAATGGTAGACACTTCCTAAAGATCAGACACAAGTCCTTCATACAGGCACAAAGTCCTTGATATAGGCACTGCAACAAAAGTCCTTGATATAGGCACAAAGGCTTGATATAGGCACCAAGTCCTTGATATAGGCCTAAAGTTCCTTCTATAGGCGTTTCTATGGGGCAACCTACCTATACAGGTCAATCTCTATCAAATTTTATCAGTAGAATCCTTTCATTAGAATCTACCATGGGGTGACCCACCATACGGGTCGAATCTTGATCAAATTTAATCAGTAGATCCTTTCACTAGAATTGCCATGTGGGTGACCTACCATACGGGTCTCAATCTCATCAAGTTTTAATCAGTAGAATCTTTCATTAGAGAATCTGCCATGGGGTGACCTACCATACTGGTCAAATCTGAATCAAATTTTAACAGTAGAATCCTTTCATTAGTGAATCTGCCATGAGGTGTCCTACCATACGGGTCCAAGTCCAATTACCTAGGTTTTCTTATAACGAATCCTTGGGTCTTCTTACTGAGCGGCCAATCGCGACGCGAGACAACAGGTAGTTCCAGGTAAATCTCCTGACTTTTTCCTCCCTCTCTCTCCCCACATAAAGTGAAGCAGCATAAATTTGGGGTTGAGCTCTCAAGGAGGAAACTAGAGTTGGATGTCACGACTTTCGTTTTTCCAGTAAGAGTCGGTAGATCTCAAGTGTCGTCTTGTCTTGAGCGTGATCTCTCACGAGACCCCTCTCAAAGAGGGTTCAGCTGTTGACACTTGATTTTTAACCAGTTTAATTTTCATAAAATTTTTAGAAAATCCATAAAAAAATTCATAAAATTGAAAAATCAACTTTGGGGACATTGGTTTTGTCCCAGGACCCAATTTTGAGTAAAAATAATTTTCTTATTTTCTAATTTGTTCTGACATTTTATTTCAAAAATTCATTAAAAAAATTAATAAAAAGTGGAGAAAATTGAAAAATCAACTTGGGGACCTCATCCAAGCCTAGGGGACCAATTTTGAACAAAAAATATTTCCCTTATTTTTGCAGTTTTTTAATATTTTTTCAGAAATTAGGAAAAATACTAAAAACTTAATAAAAAATAGCATTTGAGGCCAAAAAATTACCAAAAAATTTTCGATATTTTTAATTTAATTTTTGCCTTCATTTTGCTTAAATAAATTTGAAAAATTAAATCTGGAACTTAGGGTTTCTTTTAATTTCATTTTTAGATTATTTGAAAAATTCTAGAAAATTCATTTCAGCTCATCATTTTTCATTTTTGTATTTTCAGAGTCGTGACGGTCTCCTATATTTTCTAAAATATATTTAGTCCAAATTTGGAAAAAAAATCCTAATTTCTGAAAATATTAAAAAATGCAAAAAAAGGAAATATTTTTGTTCAAATTGGTTCCCTAGGCTTGGATGAGGTCCCCAAAGTGATTTTTCAATTTTCTCACTTTTTATTAATTTTTTTTATGAATTTTGAAAATAAAATGCAGAAAAATACGAAAAATAAGGAAAATTATTTTTGCTCAAAATGGTTCCTAGGACAAACCAAAGTCCCAAAGTTGATTTTTCAATTTATGAATTTTTATGGATTTTCTAAAAATTTATGAAAATAAAACTGGTTAAAAATCAAGTGTCAACAACAATCAATTACAAAGATATTCTCTTATTCTTTTCTTGAGAATTCTTAAATGACTGGCAATTTATTAGACAATTTCCTTAGTTGAGAAGCATGACTTAAGGAGTTTAGGATTTGATTGTATGGGCGAACAAATCCTCTCAATCTCATATAACTCTCACCTCGATGACTCGTGATCCTTATTCGGCAATCAACGAACACTATTTCATGGTGATTGATTTTTTGTATGGTTCTATCCAACGGGATTGGAACACAATGAGTATATAATGAAAACCAAATTTGAAAACTAGTGAGAGAGATCAAGAGAACGACATCTTATTCAAGAGAGCTTTAGTTGTTCAAATTGTCTACTTGAGCGTATCTTTGAAAATCTTGTGAGAGGTGTAACAGAGTCAAGTGTGTAAGGTTGAGATTGCCTTGATAGAGACAGTACTCGTTTCTATTGGAAGTGTTTGCGTTCAAGCTAGCATATCTTTCTCTGATCTTTCATTTAATTATTTAGTGTGGAAAAGCGAACGTATGCTTTCAAGAGCCAAACCACTATAATCCTTTGTGCATCGTCTTCTACTCTATACTTGCATCTATTAACTGTTTAGTAGAAGCATTGTATAGTTCTGTTGACTCTATCTGCTACTATCAAATTGAAGTTTTTCAATTCCGCATTATTTTATCAAGTTTGATTATACTCACCTAGTCACCCCCGATAGGTGATATTGTTAGCAAGACAATAACAACTGGTATCAGAGCCTAATGCTTGTAATTTGAAATGATACTTCTAAGCTAACGCTTCGTTATGGCTAGCATCATTGGAGCACGAATTGTGGAATGTCAAAGCAACACTTGACCTCTATACTTTGATGGAAAAGCTAAAAACATATGGAAAAACAAAATGAGAGCTTTCATCAAATCAATTGATCCATTGATGTGGGATGTCAAGCAAAATGGAGCAAATCCTATAGTTTTGCTCCCCAAAGAAAGAAACTCTAGAAGAACAAAAACTCAGCTCTACTGAAATCTCGAAAAGAGAAGTTTTAGATTCAAAGCACTTACTCATTTTATTGTGTCTTATCTCCAGCATCAAATAATCGTGTTTGTTCTTGTGAAACAACAAAGGAGATATGAGGTAGCATTCAAGTTACTCACGAAGGAACTAAAAGAATCAAAGAAACAAAGACAAATATTCTTCTTGAAAAATTTGTGTCTTTCAAGATGAGAGCCTATTCTGATATGATCAATAGGTTCACAGATATCATCAATGGCTCAACCTACTTTGGCAAGCAAATTCTCAAATTGAAATAGATAACAAAATTTTGAGGAGTCTCACAAATGAGTAGAATAACGTCAAAACTATTATTCGAGAAACTTCAAGAATATCGCCTCCATTATTTGATGAACTAGTTGGAACTCTCACATCTTATGAAACTGAATGAAGAATATGATTCTAAAGGTAGAAAGGAAATTGCCTTGAAGTCAAGAGTGAATGATCTGAGCGATGTAGACTTTGAAGGAGATGAAGATAACGATGAACAAGCCTGGATGGTCAGAAAGTTCAGAAAAAAGCCTAGAAAAGAAAGAAATTTCAAAAGGAAGACATCAATATAAGCAAGTAGAGAAATCCTCTACCGAAAAAGAAGATGATAAGGAAATTATCGATTTTGAGTGCAGAAAATGTGGACATATTAAATCCAATTGTTCGCTCTTGAAGAAAAACAAAAGAAAATACAAGAAGAAAAGATAGCTTTGAAAACTGCGATATGGAATGACCAGAGTTTGAAGAAAGTGATAATGAAGATTACACAAATATATGCTTGATGGCCAAATTAGATTTTAAAGATGATAAAGAGGTAAATTTGCCTGAAATCCCTGATGAAGTATCTGATTACGTTAATAAGTTGTGCTTTGATTATAAGAATGCTCTTAAGAAAATCTCTGAGCTGAAAAAGGAGAATTTCAAATTAAGGCAACAGGAATGTTTCAAAAAAGAAAAGATTGATTTTCTTCAAAAGGAATATTTTGTTTTGAATCAAAATCATGATTTTACTCAAAAAGGAAGTTTTGAAAAATAGTGAAAATCAAGGTCTAGTCAAAAGGAATGTTGAAAATCCAAGAAAACCAAGATTGTCTTTTAAAAGAAAATGAATCTTATAAATATGAAATTTTCGGTATTCACAACAAACTTTCACTCGGTTAAAGACTTTGGAACATATTCTCTCAATTCAAATTTCCTACTACAACAAAAGTGGTCTTGGTCTGAAAAAAGAAACTGTTTTACAAAATGAAATTACAAAGAAAAACGAAGACAAAAACCTTCAAAGTTACTTATAAAAATCATTTTCAAAAACAATTTTTAAAACCTGTTGACCGCGAATTTTCAAGTGCTCAAACTGTGGTGACGCAAATCATTTTAAAAATGATTGTCCCAAAGTTTGGAAACCAACCAGGGGGATCATCTTTAAAATGGCAGAGTCAGCTAATGTTAAGGGTGGATGGTAACGTTTCTGTTCCGCGAAAACAACTTTTGGAACAGAAACACTTTTTTATGTTTCTGTTCCCGGCAACGATTTCTGGGAACAGAAACACGTTTGGTAACTGTATAAAGTTTTGTTCTCGGAACAAAAAAGGAACAGAAACGCGTTTGGTAACTGCATAAAGTTTTTGTACTTGGAACAAAAAAGAACAAAAAAATGCATTTATTAACTGCAAAAAAAATTATATTCCTAATTTTTTCCATTTAATTCTATTCTTAATTTTTTCAATATGGATGAGATCAACAATAAAAAAAAAAATGAAAGAGAAAACAATTAGAATTGAACAATGAGAACTGAAATATGTCTTCCATAGATAGAAAAAAATTACAATTATGAGTCATACATAAATGATTCCAAGTAGATAAACATATAATTACATAATTGAATGCAAATATTATTTGATAAACTGTAATTGAAAAGTATATTTGGATACAACTTTGACGTAAATGTCCGTTTAATAAAAAATACTCTTTGTAAATGATTCAATTTCTCAATTAATTTTTAGTATTTAGAATTTTTTATTTTAATATTTATTTTTTGGAAAAATTATTTTTATATTTTTTTGAAAAAATTATTTTTTATTATTTAATTTTCGAAAAAATAATTTTATTATTTATTTTTCCAAAAAAATTATTTTTTATATTTATATTTATATTATATTTTTAATTAATTAATTAATTTTTATTATTGATTTTATTTTTATTATTTCAAAAAATATTATTTTATTTTTAATCATTTTATTTTAAATTAATTTTTTTGATTATTTATTTTAATTATTTCGATTTTTTAAATTTTAATATTTTAATATTTTCAAAAAAATTATTTTTTATTCTTTAATTATTTCGATTTTTTATTTTTATTTTTATTATTTATTTTTATTTATTTTTTTTTCGAAATTTTTTTTAATCATTTTATTTTAAATTAAATTTATTTGATTATTTATTTTTATTATTGGATTGTAATCTTTCTTATTTTTTATTTTTTTGAAAAAAAATTATTTTATTTTAATTATCTTAATTCTTTAATTATTTTTTTTTTTAATTACTTTCAAGAAAGTGTTCCCAATTGTTTCCATAAAAATGTTCCAAATGTGTTTCTAAAAAGTGTTCCGAGAACACAGAGCAAGTTTTTTTGTTCTCATTTCTACTCCAAAAAGGTTTTTGTTTTCAAAAGTGTTCTCGGAACACTTTGGATCACTTTTTTACTATACGCGTTTCTGTTCCCAAAGTGTTCCGAGAACAACCTTGGGAACAGAAACACTTTTTCTGGAGCGTTACCATACGCACCCTAAATGACCAAAGAAAGTCTGGATACTAAAGAAAGTGTGAATATGATTATTTGATGTAGGTACCAAACAAAAAGAGAGCAAATGATACCTAGACAGTGGTTGCTAAAGACATATGACAGAAGATAGAAGCAAATTTTCAAAACTCACAAAAGTCAATGTAGAAGTGCGTGTTTCGGAGCACAACAAAGGCATAGTCATTGTAGAGGTATAGTCAAGATTGGAAAACTTATCATCAATGATGTTTCACTTGTTGAAGGGCTCAATTGCAATTTATTAAGTGTTAGTCAATTGTGTGACCATGGTTTTAAGATTTGTTTTTAGGAAAATAAATGTACAAGCTGAGTAGCGACAAGATTCAAAACTTTCACTAGAAGAAGACATGGGAATATCTACTTATTAGACATAGATTTAGAAGAAGTCAAGTGTCTTGTCTCCATTAGAGAAGATACTGATTTATGGCACAGAAAGATGGGGCATATTAGTCCTCAAACAAATGGCCAAGCTTTCTTCTAAAAAGCTAGTGTGAGGATTACCCAAGGTGAAATTTGAGAGACAGAATTGTGTACTTCATGTACACTTGCAAGGCAAGTAAAAAGCTTTTTAAGCCAATAAATTTTGTCTCTAACCAAGCCTTGCAGGTTCTGCATATGCACATATTCGGACCTACTTGTAGTCCAAAGCCTTTTGTGGTAAAGAGATACTGTTTGGTAATTATTGATGATCTTACTTGATTTACATAGGCCTATTTTCTTGCACACAAAAAATGAAGTTTTTACACATGTTTCAAAATTTGCAAAAACTCATTAAAAACGGAAAAGGTTACACTATTTTCTTGCGTTAAAAAATAGATCATGCAGGAGAATTGAAAATTCGAGTTTTTTTTTAACTATGGCAATTGAAAATAGTTTATAACATAATGTTCTACTCCCTACACTCTAGAACAAAATGGAGTTGTAGAGAGAAAATCGCCATCTGCAATAAATGGCTAGAGCTTTGTAATTGAAAGCAAGATTTCTTTATTTTTTAGGTAGAGGCTGTTTCAATTGCTTGTTATCTTATTAATCATGTTTTTCTAAGACTTACCTTAGATAAAACCCCCTATGAACCTTTTAAAGGAAGAAAAACTGAACATTTCTTATTTCAAAATTTTTTGATGCAAATGCTTCATGCTCAAAAACGCAAAATGATCGACTTGGTAAGTTCAATGAGAAATCAAACGAAGTCATATTCCTTGGATACTCAACTATAAGCAAAGCCTATAGGATTTTCAATAAAAAAAAAGAACTCACGCACCGCGGAAAAGTCAATGAACGTGAAATTTGATGAAAACAACGTTTTATACAATGTTGAAGAAGAAAGAGTACCATGATATATGCCCACATCTGATGATATTCAAGGGTTGGAAAAATTAGAATATACTGATCCTACTCGAGCTGACAACTTTGCTCAACATGACTCTATCAAAGATTCATCTGGCTCTACAGACTCAAAAGATGATCAAAGAGAAAAGTTCGATCACAATTCGAAGCACAAATCCAATCATCCAATGGAGAGCACTCTTAAAAATGTCAAAGAAGGAATAAACACACTCATCCTTTAAGGAAATGATGGGTACCTTACGATTTTCAAAGTGAATTCTGAATTCACTTTGAAAAGTCGAGTTTGACAAAAAAAAATAATTTAAAAGTCTGGCCACTTTCTAATGATTAATTTCCTTCGTCAAGAAGTTTTCTCGCAAAAAAGAAATAACCCTGACTATGTGAGGTTTTGAAATTCTGAAAGAGAAAAAGGCGTAAAAAAATCTCAAACTATATCCACCATAACACAATTCCCTGAGCTTCTTTCCGTGAAAAAAAACCTCGAATTATACTAACCGCGATACAATTACCTTAAATATTTCTTATTACGTCAAGAACTCGTAAAATGTATTATCGAGTCCCGTCACAATCGCTATAGTGTCACGATTGTAATTTCCCTTGTTTTTTGGGTTTTTTTTTCTACAGGTCAAGTCAACGGTCAAGTCCATAGGACGGAAGAGTCGACGCTAATTGGTTCAAAGCCGTGTGCCTTTCGCACGGTATCCCCTCACTTCTTCCCTCTCACTGACGGAACTGAGACTCAGGAAAGCTTCCGATGATCTTCTTGCGGCATTCCGTCTTCCTTCTCCTCCCACTCCTCGCTCTCGCCACCTCCGTCCATGGCGCCGACCCTCTGTACAACTTCTGCGGGAACACCGGCAACTTCACCACCAACAGCTCCTACGACGCCAACCTCAATGCCCTCCTTGCCTCCGTCGCCTCCGCCGCAGCAAGCGCCCCGTCGGTCGCGGCTTCTACAACCTCTCATCCGGCCGAGCCCCGACACCGCCAACGCCATAGCTCTCTGCCGAGGTGACGTCGGGACGGGATTGCCGGGCCTGCCTGAACGACTCCGCCGCCGAGATCGCCCGCCGGTGCCCGGTGCAGAAGGAGGCGATCATCTGGTACGACTACTGCATGCTTCGGTACTCGAATCGATCCATTTTCAGGACCATGGAGGACTTCCTGCCTTCTACATGTGGAACCTTAACAACGTCACCAACAATGTCGATCAGTTCAATCAGGTTCGAAGACGGAGAGTTATTCGTTTTTTAATGCCTATGAATCAGTTGTTGTTCCTGATTAAAATGTTGCACATGGTTATGTCATGGTGCTAATTATGTTTTTTTTTTCCTGTTCCTTGTCTTATTGTCTCTGCGACTTGTTCTCAAAGAAGTGTTTTTTTTTTCCCCCTTTCGGCTTGAATTCTTGAACTTTATGGTTCCTGTAAGCCATTGGGATTGGCACATAGCTTTTCAGGGTAGTTTGAGCTCAAGGAGCATTTGATTTTAGGTATCATTCTTGGATAGCAGCTAAGATTTCATATTGCCTTAAGATTGAGTGGGATTTTATGGTTTGGGCCGTCACAAAGTACTAGTTCTTGTTTTGTTCTCCTGACAGTAGCTTATAGTTCGGTTCTTTTTCTAGGTTTTGAGAAATCTGACAGATGGTTTGAGAGACCGAGCTGAAAGTGGCAATTCGACAAGGAAATTTGCCGTCGGTAACGCGACGGCTCCAAACTTCAAAACTCTGTTTGGACTTGTGCAGTGCACTCCAGACTTGTCGCGCTACAATGCGACGATTGTTTGGTGAAAGCTATTGGACAAATTCCTCAGTGCTGTAATCAGAAAGAAGGAGGGAGGGTTGTTACTCCCAGTTGCAATATCAGGTTCGAAGTATACCCCTTTTTTGATTCTTCGGCTTATGAGCCGCCACTGTCACCACCACTGGCACCACAATCGCCATTTTCTCCTCCGCCTCCTCCAACGAATAACCCATCCACTAAAGGTACTTCCTTTTAATGTACAGTTGCCTGTGCCAGAGCATTCAATTTGTGTTTTCAATTGTCTGTAGGCAAACATCATAATGGATGTGATCGAGCATGCTTTTAACTCCAATGAGCTCCTCCTACAAACAAGAGACTAGGGGTTGTGATTCTCCTTCCCCTCATTCCTCTACCTCTCCTCCTTTGAGTGTGGTTGCATAAAGCGGATTTTAAAGCATGACGTGATTCAACTTTTGATTCAGAGTGTAATAAGTTCCTGAGACACTTATGTATCCTCTTGAACAAGGCATAAGCATGAAATAACTAGCAGATGAGAAATTGATGATATTTCTGATAGCATCATGAATCTTTTTCTTTGGATCTAAATATCACCGTCTGAAGTAGTTTCATCAGGAAACTGATAGAATAACACCAAGGACTGCTTTAAATGTGCAAACCCTCCTAAAAACTATTTTGGAATTGGGTCTAAACGCTCTCCTCCTGGAGTTTCTTGTCTAACATAAGAGCTCTTCCTTTTTCAGGAAAGGACACTAAGTCCGGTCGTATTGCCCTCATTATCACAATCCCAGCTGTTGGATTATCTCTTTTAATTGCTGGAATATTTTGCATCTGTTTGAGGTCGAGAAGATTGAAGAAAAATTTCGAACGTAAGTTCTGATTACTTTTGCATGACTGATTTCCGTAAAGTACTGGGTGAATACAACCTATTTGAAACATATTAGCAGCCAATTGATTCAGCCTTGATGTGCAAAAGCTAGTAACTTTTCAGAAATTCAGAGGTAGGCGATTTCTGACTAAACGAGGACAGATTCAGTGTGGGCTATAGATATCAAAGTTCCCTGTTGCTCTGGAAACCTTTTATTTTCTACCATCACCCAGAGGACAAACTTTTTCTTCGAATGGATTAACTGTTAAATAAAAATGAATTACTATTAACTGTTAAATCAGCAGACAGACTTACCAATAATGTGGGATTAGACAATAAACAACTTCTGATTTTCCACTTTGTAGCTGTACCTGAAGATGAAATCAGAACTGCAGAATCCCTGCAGTACAACTTGAATACCATCAGAGCGGCAACAAATGACTTCTCCGATGCAAATAAGTTGGGAGAAGGTGGATTTGGCGCAGTTTACAAGGTAATCATTGCAAATTGTTCATTGATAAATAACGAGAGAATTTGAAACATTCACATGTATATGGCTGCTTTCGCATTCTTTTTCAGGGAACATTGGCCAATGGACAAGTTATAGCTGTAAAAAGGCCGTCTGTAGATTTGGCACAAGGTGATCAACAATTTAAGAACGAGGTCCTCTTAGTTGCAAGGCTTCAACACCGGAATTTGGTTAGGCTCTTAGGCTTTTGCCTGGAGGGGACAGAAAGGCTTCTTATATATGAGTTCTTACCAAACTCAAGCCTGGATAACTTTATATATGGTATGATCATGCCATTTTCCTCCCAGCATGATCTGATTTAAGAGTAATTGATGCGCATGTTCTTGCCAATCTGCATTTAGAAAGTCACCTTGCTTTAGTCACATCCTCTATAACCTTTCGTCAATATGCTATCAGATCCTGTTAGGCGTAGTCAGCTGGATTGGGAAAGGCGTCAAAAGATAATAGGAGGCATTGCTCGTGGGCTTCTTTATCTTCATGAGGATTCTCAACTTCGAATCATTCATCGGGATCTTAAAGCGAGCAATATTTTGCTTGACGCAGTGATGACCCCTAAAATTTCAGATTTTGGTACAGCAAGGCTGTTCATGGTGGATCAAACTCAAGATGCCACAAGCAGGGTTGTTGGCACTTAGTAAGTAATAGATAGCAGAGTATATCAATATAAATTTTTATATTTCCTGCTCTCTTCTCCATATAATCTGAATTGCTAGCAGATATAATGGCACAGCATATTAAATGGAATTGTGTTTAAAGTGCCCATTATTCCTGTAATGCAGTGGCTACATGGCTCCAGAGTATGCAATGCATGGTTTGTTCTCTGTCAAGTCAGATGTCTTTAGTTTTGGGGTGTTGCTACTAGAGATTATTAGTGGTCAAAAATGTAGCCGCTTCTGCAATGGGGATACGGAGGAGGACCTTCTTAGCTATGTAAGTAAATATCCCTGATGCACTCTCCTTCCTTTAGTGAATTGCCGGAAAAGAGTGCGGTGGACCTGAACTTGAACAAGTCGAGCAGCTGTCCTTACCATACTGAGTTTGCCTTTGTGATTCATTGCAGGCATGGAGGAGTTGGAGGGAAGGGACACCCTCAAATCTCATAGATCCTAATTTGACCAGTGGCTCGAGGACCGAAATGTTGCGGTGCATTCATGTTGGATTGCTGTGTGTTCAGGAAATCGAGGCCGACAGACCAACCATGAGTGCGGTGGTCTTGATGCTCAATAGTTACTCCACCACCTTGGCCCTACCATCACGACCCGCGTTCATTTTGCAGAGTATCCCTCAATCTGACGCAGCTTCGCGATCCAAAAACAGACAAAACCAAGGATCAGTCAACGAGGCTTCCATCACTGAGTTATATCCTCGATGATCGCAGATTGGAGACTAAATTTGCGTGTCTTGTGTTGGATTGTGTTAAATTCATGTGTGTGTGTGTGTTTTTTTTTTCTTTTCACCTTTTGATAGGAAATGAGATGCATATGAAACTTCCCACGAGTCAAATACATGGTGATATCATGTATCTTAAGTTATGCTCTCACCTTTACACTGTCTGAACCTGGAAGGAGACGGGCTGGAACAACAAGGGAATGGGCGATATCACTACATCATTTGATATTGCATGTTTTCATGTGTTGATTGGGTCGATCCAACGCGCAGTGCGGATAATTTGGGATGAATACGTGCCACAGTGGTCTTAAAAATGGGTGAACTATGTTGCTTATATTACTGACAATAGACTGTATTTACTCTGAAGAAGTTACTTCATTTGCATAATATGTTCATCGAAAATATATTTTTAAGGTTACTTACTTTGCATTATAGAAAGTTTTGTTGGATTTAGATGTAAAAATTTAGATCTTTTTGTTTGGCTTTCTAAGAGCCAGGCCTACACAGACCTTGCACGCCTGCATGGATTTAACAATCCAACCACTGAGAAATGAGGAAAAAAAGTTTTCTAGAATTTTTTTTTTTGCAAAAAACCGGAGCCTCTAGATGTAACAAATCCAAATTAGAAAATGTGATGCCGTAGGAAAATATTTTCAAAGAAAAACAACAAAAATTGGTGTTTCTTTTTTTTTTTTTTTTTGAGAAAGTGATTACCTTCTTGTCAAATGAGAAGTCATTTTCCCTCAATATAGCCTTGTGTTCAGTGCATCAATTAGTTTTTATCATGAAAGCACTGAAAAGTCAAAAAATAATTTTTCCAAGATAGTTTTCCTTTAAACTAATGAACCTTAAGTAATTATTTAAAAGTTCTAGATAACACTTCACACTAGTATGCTAATCAAACGAAGGTAAAGGAGAATCTTACCTTGATCAACTATACTTTAACATCCTTACCGTTTCTAGAGCTTAATGTTCATAGACTTATGACTAGATTTTCTTTTTAACTATTCCTTTTCCAAAGCTTAACATGATAGATCCAATCAGTTCTTCAACATCACTTTTGGGTTCAGCTGCATTAGATATGAAATATATTCGCAAGTCCTTTTTAATGGACTAAGGCTTAATCAGTTTCAAGAAAAGCCTAATTGGAGCATAGGAGGGTCCCATGTCGATAGACATCTGTATAGCTTCTGTGTTATTACATTTCCCCTTTGTTTAGGATAGGATGAATTTATGAAATTCTTAAGCATGGCGATAATTTTCGGTTGTGTTTTTTTTCCATGCCCTGGAAGAGAGTAAAAAGTGAACGAACTTGCAAGAAAGAAACAAAAACAACAACAAAAAGAGAGGAAGGAAAATCCAGGCTTGTACGAGCTTACAGCTAGAAGAAGAAAGAAAAGAAGCTCTTTTTTTTTCATATGAAAAAAAAGAGAGTACGTAATTTCAAGATAAATATGCAAATCCCACAAAACAACTAAAATAAATAAATCAGATAAATGAATTAACTTGCTACTGCTTGCAAAGATTGTCTTATTCCCCCAAAGATGAATCTGTTTTAACATCAACGCTCACATAGTTATCGGTCACTGAATTTTGCATCATCATTAGTGATGAGTACTTGCTGAGAAATTCTTCTCCAGTAACTATACTTTTGCCCAAAGGCGGTGTCGCCTAGATTCAGCGTCTCTAATACCTTCACCGTATAAAGAATACAACAATACTAATAGGTTGAAGGAACATAGAAAATGTCTTGCAAATCCTAAATCTATCTCTAGATTGAGATAGAAGAGTATCTAAATCTAGATTTAACTCTAGATCGAGAGAGAAGGCTACAAAATAAATAACAATTGGTCAGAAAATCACTTTCAAATAAGCTGACTACTGAAAACAATAGTAAAGGAATCTTAAAGATTTGTGGAGCGCTCAACTATCTACGAGCGAGCATCCGGAACCAAGGCGAGCTAGCATATTCGGAATGGAGCAGAGTCTCCCAAGGCACCACCCTTTGATCTCTAGAGCTCTCTCACGTAAAGAATGTTGACCGTGTCGTCGACGAAATTGACGAAGAAACCTACTAGATAGAGAAATAAAGAACAAAAAAAAGGAGAGAAACAAAAAGGGAGCAGGAGATGAGGGGAAAAAAAGGGGGAGGGAGGGCCCTCTCTGTCCCGCAGGACGTCTAGTTCAGTGGAAGGCTGGGCAGCGGCGGCAGAGAGACACCCTAAGGGGAGAGAGACCCATGTGAGGATGGTGCTTTCCTTACTTGAGGATGAAGAGAGAAAGAAGCTGTAAGTTTTTTTTTGGGGGGGGGGGTTGTCGAAGAAAGAAAGCTGTAGGTTGAACAGTTGACTTTTTCTCATTTTTACGGACTCTCATTAGAGGTTTGAGCAACAACATGTGAATTCGGGTTTCCAATTCTCTGGCTGTATCCCTTGTTTGCAAGCAGCAGTAGTCATCAGGGCAATTCATAATTTGCCTGATCCAAGCCATGTTCTAATACGTGACAGTATCATGATGCTTCTCATAGAGCTCCTTCCGTGACCGCATCTTTGAAGCCAGTTGCTTAGAAATAACATCATAGTGATTAAAGATACCACAGAAGAGAGGGGTTCAACATAAGATGTCCTAGTCGAAGAGAGAATCCTGGATTTGCTATGTCATCCAGTGCCTATCTGAGGTTGACTCGGTAGCAAGAGCATTCCATGCTTTCGGCTCAAGAGCCAATGATTGTGTGCTCAATCCAGCCCTAGTCAATGGAATGCGACCCTACCTGATAAAGAGATTGGAGTAGGGACTCTAGATTCATAGGTGTGGATTCGATTTCCGCACTCTACAAAAAAGGCATGCAAGTGTTAGAGATAGGATAGATAAAAAAAATTACTAATTTCCTTCAAATAGCCCATCAATTATGGTTTTGCCTTTTATCATCGCGCAGAGAAAATGCACTTTGTTTTTTGTTTGTTTTACAAAGAAACTTTCAACACCCGCTCGCATGGGCTTGGCGCTTTTCTCCTCGAATTTCCTGTTTCTTTGATGCCATAAGAACGCAGATATTGTATTCAAGCTTGATATTCTTAAACAAATATCACTGAATGCCCTGCGCAAACACTGACAAAGAAGATGACTTGCTATTGAAAAACCAAGCGAGAGATTGATTCTAATGTTCCTGATGCTTCATGAGAAGTTCTTCCGTCATTAGAATTATGGCTGGAATCGAAAATTAGTGAGCAGACCCGAATAGCACCCTTACAAAATTACCCTGGCTGTAATGGAACTTAAAAGTAGGTTGCAAGTGAGTCTCTGCCACATAAACGAGCACTCAAGCACTGATCCGATGCAAGCAACAATAGAGATGAACCAGAGTTAACAGATCTTAAGTCAACACTGATCCTAACATCAACAAAGGCAGTTCAAAACGTCATCTATTCAAGGCCGCACCGAACAATCCAGATCCTCGGTCGCAGCAGACAAACAAACTCTGACTCACCGATCAAGAGAGAGAGAGGAGTGTTACTTCTCCTGCTCGGCGAGGCTGGAGGAGGTGGAGTGGAGGCCAGAGAGTTGAGGAGAGTGAGGGGCCTTGGAAGGGGATGGCAAGTAGGCCACGTACTGACCGCCGCCGGAGGATGTCATAATCGCTGCCAATGGAGAGTGCCTCAGGACCCCCGAAACGATCGGTCAAAATGATGGCATTCGAAGCGCGTGCGAAACAAATGAAACTGAGAATGCACGGATTTGGGCAGACTAAACCATTTAAGGGAGTCATTTGCCCCAAACATCCATCATTAGGGGCATCAGTTCTGGACCTAAAACTTTGAAACATACCCTTTTGTAATGGGTTCCCAATGTTTTGAACCGGGAACCTACCTTGTTTGTCTTGGAACATATTTTTGAAACCTGCCTTATTTTTACGGTTGGTTCAAGATTTACCAGAGAACAAGTTTTTGTGTAGTCTTTTTCTGGTTTCATTTTTTCCAGCAAAATAAAATAAGTAGCCATGAAGTAAGTCAAAGTAAAAGATGAATAATAAAATTTACTATCAGCCAAAAGCAACAATCCCTAAGAGGAAAAATGAAGGAGTGTTGCTCTGTTGCTAAGTTGCGACTGTTGGGGTTAGATTTCAGGGAAAAACATATTAAGATTTGGCTTTTTAAGTCATGAAGCCATTAAGAAAACCTCCTCTAGTAAATTTTTATATTAACAAAATTGTCCTTAGTTTAATTGAATGTGATAAATTCATTATTATACTTTTATTTCAAGTGATACACGTGAGAAAAAAAAAAAGTTTCTATTGACCTTAGTTGGATGTTCAAACTTAGGCAAGAGTATCGTATATCTACTTTTAAAGGGGTTGAATCATGTTATTTAAATTAAGTAAAGTAACACTTTTGAAGCTTCAACCACACCTTTGGATAAAGACTCATATGTGAGCATCAACAAGCATTGTATTAACTTCAAACTCAGTGTTCCATTTGTTCAGATTCAAAAGACAAATTTTGTTTCTGAAGACTATTCAGATATAGGGACATGTTCAGATCCAAAAATGTTCTTATTTTAAGACCCATGTTTGACATATGCTATCAGAAATCCTTTTTAAGGAAGTTATGATTTTCGATTTGAAAGATGGTTCTACAACGGATTGTATAATATCCCAAGTTGGATATTACCTTCAGAAACAAGCTGACTTTCATAAACGTAGAACTCTACTTATAGAAACTAAAGATTTGGTTGTGTGGGTGACCTAATCAGCATGGTGCAAACTCTAATTACTCAACGGTTAAGAAATCTTCTAGATACAATCTCCATGCCAGTGTCGACTGTGCCACATAGGACAATTGACGTTCACGTCAACGATTTCCAATCAAAATTGACTAGATGGACTCAATTGACAAAACGTGAGGACTCAATTAACACAATTAGAAGATTTATGACTAAATTGACAAAACTGCAATAAGTTTAGGACTTTTAAGAATAATTTAATCGTTTCAGCAAATATTGTTAGAGCTGACAAAATGAGAAGAATTTTTATACAACACACAAGCTGTATAGAGAGAGTAGTTCAGCTAAAAACGTGCCTCTCCCTCTCCCTCTCGCTAGCTCTCTATTTTCTCGTCTTCAAGTTGGAAATAAATTATTGAACGTTTTTATTATAACTTTTAAATAAAGCTATGAAATTTTATAGACTTTTCTCGGCTTAAGTATACTACAAGTGCCAAAACTTATATACGACATTCACTTTAGTGCCAAAACTTTTACAACGATCACTTAAATGTCAACAAATTTTCAAAACGATCACTTAAGTGCCCATTTTTTTTTAGAAAATGATCACTTTAGTGCCAAGACTTTCAAAATGAGTACTTAAGTACCAATTATTTTGAAAAATGATCACTACAGTGCCACATCCAGCGACCTAGAATTGACATTGAAGTGATCTTTTCCAAAAAAATTAATGCTTAAGTGATCAAAAAATTAAGCTTAAGTGATCATTTTTCAAAAAAATTGGCACTTAATTGATTGTTTTGAAAGTTTTTGGCATTGAAGTGATCATTTTTCAAATAAATTGACACTTAAGTGATCATTTTTTCAAAAAAAAATTGACACTTAAGTGATCATTTTGAAAGTTTTGACATTAAAGTAAGCGCCGTACACAAGTTTTGGCATTTGTAATATATTTTACCCGACTTTTCTCTTATGTGCAATTATAATCGATCCCATACACAAATTCTAGTTGATTAATATATTTAGAGATAATGACACAAATAATCCATGCCGGTGAAGAAATGCAAATTTCAAAGATTCTGCTCATTCTTCAAAGTTGGCTACTGACGGGAAATGCTTACATCTATTTAGACAAAGAAAGTAGTCGATAGAAAAGGCTGTCTTATGCTTATGTTGGCATATTCTAATAGGAATTAGCCATATCAGAAATAGCCGACAAAGTCAACATCTGACCCCGCAAGCTTCGCATCTACGATTCTATAATAGGGCATAGGATCTAGCCCTGCCCCAAGGCGTAGGATCTGGCCTTGCCCCAAGGTAGTTAGGTTTATCCTCACTTGGTCGCCTCTTCTCCTATGATTTTCATCTCGATTGCTTTCTAGAAAGTGTACATGCCTTGAACTTTTAATTCTGGGACCACATTACATATTATGTTAAAATTCAGGGATCATATTAATCAAATTAAAAGTTTAGGGATCACATTATTCATTATGCCAAATATAGAGGTCATTTGTGTCATTTTTCCTTGTGTTCATAGAATTGGAATAGTTTTTAGTTAATTTATTCAAATTCTTCGGACAATTTAATTCAACGCCCCTCCAAATTTCTATATCTCATTCACCCGTTGACCAAAAGCTTTTGGTCTTTCCTCTCGCAGGACAAAGCTGCAGTTTCCTTGAATTTTCTTCCTGTTCCGACCTTTCCATATCGAAATGCAAGACAGTACTGGAGTTTAGCATTTGGGTCGCCCTCTGCTGCAACTTCGGGCCTGTTCACATCCCCCCATACGAACGAGAATTTTTTGCTGACTACTTGGGCGACACCCATCTACTCCCTCTTGCCTTGTTCATGGCGTCGATGGCGGTACGTCTGAGAAAGCTCACTGCTTTTGGTACTTCAAGTTCGGTCCCCCAACTTCTTTCGAAGGCGAAGCACCCGGAAAAATTGAATCTTTTGTCTGCGTTCGCTATGGGAAACGTTCAGAGTTTGTCCACATGTTCAGTTGATGCAAGTTCCAGGTTTGTCTCATTCAACTGTCATGCGGCTCATTTGTTCGACGAAATGTGGCTCTGAGTAGAGTTATATTTGAGAAGAAGAGCAAGTCCTGGCAATTGGGCTTCGAGCTCTAATGCCATGTTAGCTATTGTTTGACATTGATTCTAAGAAATTTAGAAGTTTTAGTTGGTAGATAATGACCCGAGGACAATTGACAATTGGCGATTGATTCTAAGCAGAGGCATGAAGCGCGCCAAAAAATGCCTGAAATAGGGGTCAATGGGCATTGTAAAAATGAGGAAGGGACGCGAAAGGAGAATGGGAAAATTGAAATTTTCAACGTAGGATCTTCTTGTTTATGTTACTCAAAAGTTTAAGCTAAAAACGTTTTAGCATGTGTTTTATATATTGCCACTTCTTTAAGCATGATTTTCATTCTTGTACTGTGTCTGATACTAAGTGCACATTAGCATTTGATGTGGAATATGAAGTATGTTGGCAGATGTATGACAAGCGCAGTCTCTTTCTAGTGTGATAAGATTCTGAACCTACTTTTGCAATCCCCTAAATGAAAGATTAGAGGATGGTGATGGAACAACTTACCGGGAATTTCAGAGATGGCCAAACGGAGGTGGAACTTTCCATGAGTCTGCTTGCATTGATCCAACTGCCCTCATTGAAGTGGGTGCTGTTATACATCCAAAAGCAGTGCTGGGTGCATGTGTACATGTCGGATCAGGAACAGTTATTGGACCCGCCGTTACAGTTGGCCAGTCAACGAAGATTGGGTAGTGTTTACTTCCTTCTCTATATTGGATTGCTGCTTGGCTGTATGTTGCATCTGTTTGGGTTCAAGTACTTTCCCATTCGTATGACTGTATGTATTTCTGTTTATACTTGGCTTGGCTGGACCTTTAGGTTGAGGTTGGTATGTTGTCTGGCTGCTGTGTATTGCGATGGATCCCTGTGCTTCCCTCTACATAATGGTAAAGTGTGCTTTTTGAGGTGGCTCTTTGCAATTAGGTCGTTGAACTTGTAGAACTTGTGTTTGTCCCTGTACGTTACATGCACATTGTGCAAACAAGCATAGAAGAACGGGCATATATTATTTCTTATTACCACAACTTGCAGATGTCTTGTTTCTCTACGTCCAAATCTGTTTATCTGTTCTATTTGTAACATTTAAGTTCTTGCACAAAAGGATCTTTAAGTTGTTTGTCTCTTGATTTCCGAGAGAAATTAGAATGTGAATCAGCCTTTTGCTTCCATAGGGCTGGAATGGCCTAATTTTTAGCCCAAAAAAAAAATGTGCTCAATGTCAAAGGTAAGTAATTCTAGATGTATCATACTTGACCTGTATCCATGCATAGGCTCAGCAACTGAATGAATCAAACATTCATTATACATGTCAACTATGTTGAAGAAATGTTGTTTGAATTATTTTTATGATGTATAATAGTATCCTTCTGGTTGAACTGTGAAGAATAAATTGGTGTTTCTTGATAATCACATCTTCAACAGGTACAATGTTTCACTGGGTAATTGCACTGTTGGTGGATCATGCGTAATCCACAATGGAGTATGCGTCGGTCAAGATGGTAAGTCAGGAAATTTTTCTTGTTTATTAGTTTTCTCATCAGTACTTTGAGTGCTTTCGATTTCTCATTCAAATAGCTGTGTCATTTTTGCTTAAATTCCATTGATAGTGTCTCAGCCTATTTTTTTATAAAATGAATATGCAATTTTGATATGACCAATATTCTAAACATCTTGTTATCTCTAGGCTTATGTTGGTGATCGTTACATGCTTGCTTTGTGATGGTATGATAGCATATGTTTTGCATTGGCTTGTATGGATGCTACTATTGCTAAATAAACATCTGTTTGTAAACTTGCTCCTGGCTGCTATGCGGTATTATAAGCATTTTTCTAAGATATCCTTTGTTTAATCCATAAATAAGGTCTTGCATCTAAGAATTTCAACCTAAGTTTCTTCTAACCTAGTGAGTGGACACAAACTTGCTCTTCTTGACATAAGGTTTACTGGTTGTCATTTTCATTTTGTTTTTGTTTTGCTTCCCTGAAGTTTGGTGTCATTTTGTTTACAGGATTTGGATTTCTTGTGGATAAGTCTGGAAACATGTTGAAGAAGCCTCAAGTTGGTCTTGCGTTTTAGTTATGATGAGTTTGATTAGTTCTTGTTTCTTGCCTATAGTATACGTTAATCTTGTCCAGCCATGGTTGTTTGGTCTACTCTAGGTTTTTGTATAGCTGTTCAGTGACCAAACTGGAGGATCAAGGCCAATTCCTGTTTGGAATCTTGGGATTGTTCCAGCTGGCTCATCGAGTACAATGACATGTGATCTGTTTTTCTTCTCCGTTTCCTTTGACAGATGCTGAATGCTAGGATAGGGAATAATGTGGAGATTGGTGCAAATACATGTATTGATAGAGGCAGGTGTGTTGCACTCCAAATGAACTATTGAGATATCATGATTCCAAGAAAATCCTTTTTGCCAGTGTAAGATTAAAGACTGATCATGCGAACTATATACATGTGCAGTTGGAGAGATACGGTCATTGGGGATTGGTCAAAGATAGATAATTTAGTTCAGGTGGGTTTTTTTGCTGACTACAATGTTTACATAAAACTGCTTGATTTATGATATGAGCTTTTTGTGGATTTTCAGATTGGCCACAATGCAGTTATTGGGAAAAGTTGCATACTTTGTGGCCAAGTTGGAATTGCTGGTTCAGCAACGTATGTTGTTTTCACAGAGAAGTTCTATAATCTTGGAACTTGTGAATGACCTTTCTGCATATTTTTTGCAGTCACAACTCATTTAAGTTTATATTTTGATTAATTTTTCTGTTTTGGAGAAGCTGAGTTGTTAATTTGCACAGTCATACTTGTGATTTTTGACTTCTTCCTTGTTTCAGTTTAGGAGATTATGTGACTCTAGGTGGAAGGGCAGCTGTTCGAGATCATGTGTCTATTACATCAAAGGTATCCACTCGTTAGAATTGTCTGGTGATGTAAAGTTGCTAAATGACTTTAATGTTTGTACATTTGTAATGATCCAAGCTGGTGCTTTTGCTTTTGAGCTTTCTTATGGCAGAAAAATCACTATCACATTAATGTGATTGAATCAAATAATGTTCGTTGAACACCATACCCTCTAGTATTTCAATCATTGCAAACTTCAATTTGTCATGTCATGGCCAATGTTTAACAATAGGTTGCAACTGGTTGGTTAAACCTTGTTTGAACAAGAACTGCTCTCAGCTCCTGTTAACCCCCTCGAATTACCTTACCATTCTGATTGGTTCAAAACTTAAAAGGACGGAGATTAGTTGGAATTGAAATTGGATTGTGTACAATATGCACTTACATGTAGAAGCAATCATAGGTTCTATGTTATTGCCATTGAGTTGCTTGTTATGCAACTTTTGCTGATTTTTTTTTTTTTTGGTAAGGAACTTTTGCTGGGGTTGATTTGCACTAAACTTTAATATCCCATTGTTGGATCACATAAATGAATCACTGCAATATCCTGTTTCTTGAAACAACTTAATCAAGAAACATAGTTGCCTGTGCATGTGTAAAGAGTCTCAGTCACAAGCAAATAACATTTGAAAATGCAGGTGCGTCTAGCTGCAAACAGCTGTGTCATCAAGGACATAAAAGAGCCAGGGGATTATGGCGGCTTCCCGGCTGTAAGGACCCTATCACCTGATAATACTTTTGCAGTTTTCAATGATGTTTTACTGAGTATTACCAGGATCAAGAGCTTGTTGGTGGTGTCAGCTGACCCGTATTCAATTTGTTGTATCGGCTGTTTTTGCAGGTGCCAATAGGTATCTGGAGAAGACAAGTTGTTTCCCGCAGTTGGTCTTGAAGGAGAGGTGTTCCATGGAGTTTGCTAACGATATAAAATTCCCATCGTTTTAACATCGTCCTTCCGATGTGGAAAAGATCATGCTAAGGCGGGTCTGCTCTGTCCCACCACCAGCCCAAAAAGGAAGAAGTTCCTGGAGCATTGTTTAGCATATTGTCTTGTTAGGAACATAGTATTTCTTTAGTGGCGAAATTGGTCAGGTATGAAACTTCCTGATTGTAGGTCCGCATGTCCCGCTTGTTGCTTTATTGCTGAATCAAGTCTTCAAGCTTTAGTGGCCAATGCATATTTTTATTGGTTGGTTGTTGCACAGAAAAGTCTTCGCTAATATTATCCTGATAGTCTTGAAAAGGATTTGAATAGGCCCGTGACCCCACAAGTAGATATGCATGCCGTCTGGAGACTTGGCCCTTTCAGTACTCTCTTTTCTTTTCGTTTTTTGGCATTTACAACTTTATCTAATAGTCTTTCAGTGCAGCATACCTTCTTAAAAGCATCAGACCTTTCTAAATTAGAAATGCTACTTGACTCATCAGTTCACTGTTTTCTTCTCCTCTTCCTCCATAAAAGAAGAGGAGCAGAGAAAACTGGTTCAAAAGAATGGTGAGAGTAAATGTTTGGAGCCTTTTAAATTGCTATTTTTGTTGGGAAGTTGATGCGAAGGGTAGACATTTAACGATTCTTGAGTACCGAAGACAAGTGAGATTTTGAGCTCTTAATTGTGGTGCTTCTCCTTGAAGGCACGCTTCATGGTACGGATAAAAGGAATCCCAAAAAGTGAAGACTTTGAGCTCGTGTGTGACCCTGATTAGGATGCACTGAGAGGTTGTGATTGAGTGATGTATCAGCTTTATTAACTTTATTGCACAATAACGCTCTACCATTCCTGCAATATGCCAAAAAAGTCGATTCCTTTGTGCTGGGGAGGGGACCCTTTTCTGTCTTCTTGCATAGATTCTTCTCAAGTGGCCTTTCTTTTTTTTTTTTTTCCCTGGACCTGGCAAAGAGGAGCCGTTCCTTTTTTCTTTCTTTCATCTGACTAGAGGAAAAGCTTTAATTTTTGCTATGCTCTTTATACTTTTTTCTCCATACCCTTTATCCTGATCAATTAATCGTCCAACCAAGAAAATGTCTGGCTTCTAGAGGCTATCAATTATGCGGACAAGGGTGTGGGAACAACTTTATCTTGAACGCATGGACTCTTGTCTGTTTCTAATCAGCAAATTTCGAAATCATGAAATAAAATTTATTTCCGGAGTATCGACTCTGCTAATGTGCAACAAAGAAGAAATGAATCAGATGCCATGATAGGCTGTACCATTTTGAGCGAACGATTTGAAAATTTTTCTAATTATATACAAAATTTGAAGCATGAAAAGCTGAAATTTCTGTAAAAACACGAGTCTCCTTGTCACAATGTGCCATATCATAAAGCCTAAATGTTAATCACAATCTAATTGCCAAACTCATCCAAGCAAATGGTTTTGCTTATACCTTTGCCCTTCCGTAATTCTCCTACTAGAAATAATAAGCTAGAGTCCTGGCAAGAGGATATATCAAGTCTCTTTACAACAGTAAAGTGTACCCACCAGATTTGTCTGGTTCTAAACAATGAGTTGATCTAAATGGTAGCCCCAAAATCTCGGCTACCGTGGATCTGGATCAGCACAACCACTATCTGCCGCAGACCATGGAGATGTGATCTTGCTATTAGATTGGTCCAGTTTGACGGTAGATTGATCTGAGTTCAGAACACAAGGTGGTTGTTTGTACTTCTTACCAGGAAAGAAGAATGAAGGTTTTTGAGGCGCTGGGATGCTAATAGACTCGCTGTTTAACATGAGAATAACCAAATCCATGGTAGGTCGGTCTTCTGTGTCGTCTTGCACACAGAGCAAGCCAATGTGCATGCATCTGATCACTTCGTTCAGGGAGTAAGCATTACTTAGAGCTGGGTCCACAGCTTCTGACGGTGTTCGGTTGCTCCAGTGCATCCAAACCTAAAAGATTAGTTAGTATTAGTAATTTTTATTCAGATTACTGTCGTGCTACTATCAGCAGTGATGTTGGCCAAAACAAGAAGTGCTGTATTAAGATACTCACAAAGCCTAGCAGGCCCTCATCGCAGTCCAATGCAAAGAATTGGCTGTTCTTTTTGCCAGTTATAATCTCTAGCATTAACACACCGTAGCTGAAGACATCGGATTTTACCGAGAAGTGTCCAAACATCAGATACTCGGGAGACATGTAGCCACTGCATGGAGAGCAAACATACAAATGAGAGGATAACCTAGAAATTTTCTCGATGCATATAAAATGCTTGAACAAATTAGGACAAATGCCCCAAGTTCAATGCTAATGCCACACTGTTCATTTTTAATAGCAAGTCAGATTAGCAGATGTTGAACTTACTATGTTCCAACGATTCTATTTGTGCTTTCTTGAGTCTGATCAGTGCCGAAGATCCGGGCCAAACCGAAATCTGAGATTTTTGGATTCATGTCAGCATCTAGAAGAATGTTGCTGACTTTGAGATCACGATGGATAATTCGAAGCCGAGAATCTTCATGAAGATATAGCAGTCCGCGCGCCACCCCTACCATGATCTTGTAACGTGCTGACCAGTCCAGTTGTCCACTGAGCACGGGATCTGTACGTCAGTGAAAATAATCTGTAAGTTGGATCAGCTCGTACTTGTACAATGCTCATGCCCAGATCATCACATGTAGTTGCTTTCATCAACTTTTGATCAGTTTTCTCATTGTGATGTGATTCATTGCCTTCCATATCTACTTCTTAACTAATTTTTGGTCTTTAAAGTTGCATTCGTCAATGTAGAAAAGAAATGTCGAAGAAATCTAAGCAGAATATTGTTTGCATTACGTTGTCCTGCTATCACTAATATCTCCGGTTTGTCTTCATTTAGCCAGAATTATATTTGCTTCTCATTTTCTCTGAGTGAAATATGTCATTTAGACTGAAATGATGGTGTGTCAAGTTGGTGAGAAGTCGATAAAAGAGCGGCAAACCAAATAACAAGTGATCGAGGCTCCCGTTGGGCACGTATTCATAGAGCAGTATTGTTTCATCTCTTTCCATGGAGAATCCCAGTAGCCTCACTAGGTTTCTGTGTTGAAGCTTGGCTACTAATTCAACCTCGGTCTTGAATTCTTCGACTCCTTGTCCCGAGCTCCTAGATAGCCTCTTTGCTGCAATTTCTTGACCACCGGGTAGCGTACCCTGATAACATGAGACATAAATACTCGAAATTTGATCGTAATGGATGCATCCTATTGCTTCTTCATTGTGTAAGAATTAGGCGTCCGTTTCTTGATAAGTCAAAAGGTGAATGATCTTATTGAACTTCTTAATTACCTTGTAAACCGGACCAAATCCACCTTCCCCTAACTTGTTGTCATTCGAGAACTTGTTTGTGGCGGCTTCTATCGTTTGCAGATCAAATTGCAGAGATTGGAGTTCTGAAATTTGCCTCCTAACTGGCAGTCAAATAGTTCAGATATCTTTAGAATCTAGCGAAACAGAATCAATAAACTTGTATGCACGCAATAGCATCGTTTCGTCGAGTTACCATTCGGATCTTCTTCAATACGACTTCTGCTTTCCCTTCTTAAAACTCTTTTTCCTCGTTGTAAATGCCAGACTATCGTGTAAAAAAGTAGCATTGATCCAACGGCCATGGCGAGGATTGCAGCCGATATTTTCAACGGGAAGTGCACTTTCCCTGCATTTGTTGGCGGAGTTAATAGTTTCATTTACATACATGAAAGTATGGCTCCTTCTAGTCATGAAAGCTTCATGTTCCAGCACATACATAAGACAAGATCCCCAACTCCATTGAAAAGCTGTGGCAGACAGTTTGAATTGACTGTACTTAACTGAAACGAGCGTTAAGAAATCTAACTGTAGTAGAATTGAAAAGAATAAAACAATTTTTTGCTGGCTGACAAACTCTTATAACTCTTCCAAGAACAAAGACACAGCTTAAGCGGACAATATAGAAGTAACAAGCATGACGATAAACTTTTGACAAATCAAGTATGAGGTTCTACCTTACCTTTGGAGCTGCTCCCGTAAAACGGGTAAATCTCGAACCTGACGAAGCAACTCGGAAGCAACACTCGGCCCCCTATTTTCCCCTTTCGGAGGCTTATGAGGCTCGATGTGGCGTTGTGAAGGCACTCCCAACAATTGTTTTTGGAAATATAAGGCACACACTGTGCGAATGTGTACAACGTTTTCTCCCGACTAAACTTGGTGTCGCGATGGCCATACATCCTAGGAGGATGCCGAACAGCCTCTCTAGCTGCGTGATCCGTCGTCTCGTTCAGTATCTTCATGAATTCATCTGGCTGTTCTATGTTCTCTTCATTGTATCCATCCAACCGAGGTGTCAGCTCCACCTTCCTGGTGAAATTCGTGTCAGAGTAGCGCAACATGCACTGATCGTACCACAGGAAGGAGACTTTCGTCATCCAGCATATCTGGGTTATCTCAAACCTCGCCTTCTTGACACAGTCCGCGCACTCTTTCCTCGAGACATCGCCTTTGCACAGAAAGCTGCCGTAGACGGCCCCGCTTGAGCTGGCTTCGCTCGAAGTGAAGTGGAACCCGTCGTCGGCGTCAGCACCCGCGTCTCTGACGAGATCACTGAGAACGCGATGGAGGTTAGCGTGGTAGGTGCTATTGGAAGAGAAGGTGCTTGAGTTTGAGCAGTAATGTTTGCTTATGGTGAGGGTGGATTCAGCAGCTGTGATGGTGAAAAAGCTGAGCATGAAAGGAAGTAGAAAACGTGTCATTGGCATCATTTTGCTCTCTCTTTTCCATTCAATTGCGAGGCCACAACAGAGATGTTTAAAGATGGCAAAGGACTACGAATCTATGTGACTCTGCACATTATCCACCTTCGATCGCGCATTCTCAAAAAGTGAAAAAAAGAAGAAGGAAGTTTGTCCCGCGCAAGCCATTGCTAAGTGCGTTTGTGGAGCACTATGTAACACGTGGGTTTTTTCATTTGCCTATTTCTTTCCTAAGAGCTTGATTTCTTGAATGACATGTTGGGGGCGAGCACCGGCCTAGTTCCAACTCGAGAATGGGACCGAACGAGATCGAACTGGCCAATTCTAGGCAGTTCTTGGTTCCAAAAATTCAAAACCGACAATAATTGATCCGATTTTCAATGTCAGGTGCATAACCAAATCTCCCGGACTGACTGGAACAGATCGATATGTCTTTCATAATTCATTTTCTCTTAAAGTGAAAAATCATTGGAGGCAATAGCCTTTCAATTAGCCCAACCATTTATTTCCATGGTCAGTAACTAAATAATATCCCATATATCATTGGGTGAATCCACATATTGATATTTTTCTCCCAACTTTACTTCCTTTCCGACCAACCAAGGGAACCATTAGGAGAGTTGATTCTCAAAAGTTCGAAGACAATTGATCCTTTGTTGGACGAAAATGGCTTGTGAAATGAGATTTGTCTTTGGCTCAGCTGAAGCACATGGTGCTCAGAACCTTGCTCAAATTTGCATAGAGTTGAGACAAAAAAATAAAGAAGAAGAAATATCTACCGAATCTTGGACCCACCTGAGAACTGTCCTAGAATGTTTGGTCTGGTTTCAGGACCAGATGGGCCGGCTCCCGCTTCCACAAACTAGGAATCAACTAGGGGGTCCCTTCTAACTTAGGATCGAATAAAATGATGGAACCACTTCTGTTTATATTTTGGTGGCATATATTACAAAATGATCTGGCTACCACCGAATCGATACCACTTTGGATTCTCTATTTCTAAAACCATCTAGAACTACCTCTATGCTTGGCAAGATAAAATCTCATACTACAAAGGCTCTATTTCTCTTCATACAAAGTCCCAATGCCACAAATTTTATCCCCCACCTCCCACCGCCACAAACAATCAGCCCGCCATTCTCTCGCTACCGTCGCCGCTGTCACCGTCAATCTCTCTCTCTCTCTCTGACCACCATGGAGAACCTTAGATCGTGGTTTTCGGTAGTCTTGACGCCAATTGCAACCTCCTTCCAAGGTTGCAAGTCGTGTGGATGACCTAAGGTTGTCCGTTGCCTTTGTTTGAGGTGGTCCAAGGCCATGACAAGGCGTGTGAATCGAGGTTGCCGATATCCTGGTAACCTCGATTTTGAGAGAGAGAGAGAGAGAGAGAGAGAGAGAGAGAGAGTGTGTCGGGTACTGCGGTGCTTGATTTAGGATTGGGGTAATTGGATTTTGGAATTTGGGAGTTTTGCGTAGGTGAGAAATTTAAGGCATTGACGGGGCCAATTTGGGAAGGAAAACGTGGATTTTGTCATGGAAGCTACGGTGGTAACTAATGTCAGGTGCAAATTGGTTTCTCGAGCCAAAACTTAGGGAGCCATCAAATGGATGGGTCTGATCGAATCGAAATTGGTTCAACCCATATTGACTCATTTAACCAATTCTTACCCATTTTCATAATATATACATATATATTATATTGCTAAAACAAATTTATAGAGTTTTTTTTTTTTAAAATTCTGACTCAATTGTTATCTTAGCTAATCCATTTATGACCTATTTAAAACATATTTAGAACCTATTAAATTTCTAAGTAACCCACTTACAACCCACTTAGTTTGTTTTAACAACTCATTTATGACCCACCACTATTAAATATGAGTCAAACATGAGTTCTAGACCCATTTTGTCACCCCTACTTAGGATGCACATAAGTGAATTTTATAAAAAAGAGGGAGTCAAGTGGTACTGATACGAAAAATAAGGATGGCTTTGAGTATTTTTCAAAAGAAAAAAAAAATTTACACGACAAGTAGGTTACGAAAATTTCTGCTTGAGTTATTTCATCATGCCACTTCAGTAATTCAAAAGAGGATCTTATCAACACGTGCCCTCGAGTACTGGTTAAGCATGTTCAAATAGAATATTCCTGCATTCACATTCGACTATGGTACTCAATGCATTCTTTGGTGGCCTTCATACGAGCCAGCAAAGCTCAGGTCTAATCCAATTATTTAAGGGTCCCTTGTCTGCCTTTAATGACCTATTTATTTGCTTTTCTTAAGCGTCGCATGAAGATGGTTCTAGAGGCGACCACGTCAATGTGGGAGATAAACTAGACACATTATTGCCTACCAATCAAACTATGGGGAACTGCTGCATTGGCAATATGTAATATTACGTCAATCACGTCCGCTTTAATCGTCTTCGCACATGATAAGTTTTCTTGTTAATTTCGACCCTTCTATTCGACTTTTCATTTCCCATTTAGCCTCGTTTTTCTCCGCGAAAATTGCTAATTTAATTTTAAACATGTTGTACGGACGTTAATTAAGTTTTGAACTTTTCAATTTTGCCAATGTAGTCTTAATTCTTTGCGTGAAACTCCAATATGATCCTTTTGGTCAATGGAAGCCTATATTTATTCATTGGTAGCTTGAGTTTGACCCATGAATAGTTACTACTATATATACTATTTTTTATTTGTAATTGATTGATGTAACGAAAGGTGCGATGTGCTAACTATAGTTGAATCTTCTACTGGATATAATCATAGTTTAATAGTGAATCAAAATAAAATTTTATATCTCGATTTTTCTTTTTTGCTCTTACATTTTACTTCGTTGTGATCGTACGTCGAATCCTAACACATTTGCCACAAGTTCACATGGAGCAAAAACACACTCCGTCCAAAAGACAAACATGTAAACACAAAACGGAAAAAAATGAGGAGGTCAATAACGGGTTGGAACGGGAAACACACGCATGCGCAACGTCAACGACCGAGGTCAAGCCACCCATAATTCTGTGAAAACTTAGTAATGGCAGGCGTGTGGCATTGCACGGAGACAATCCACGTCCTAATCGACAAAGCGTCTGTCTTAACTTTTGAACCGCACCGAGGTCCGATCTTATCTATTAATATGATCTTGAACGAGTCACCTCGAAAATCTCTCGACAGGCCATGTTGACCCACAACTCAAGTCACCATAGAAATGTAGAAGTTTTCAAAGGTAAGTATACTACAAGTGCCATAACTTTTGTATGATGCTCACTTTAGTGTCATAATTTTTTTTTTGTTCACTTGAGTACCATAACTTTTAAAAATCGACCACTTAAGTGTTATCATTTACGTGAACGTTGGGAAAGCTGATGTGGCAGCTGAAAAAACTGACGTGACATCGATGAAATGCTTTTTTTGAATATTTTAAGATATATGTGGAATTTTTCATAATTTCTTTAATTTTGCAAATTTTCTTTTTTTTTTCTTTCTTGGTTTGTGCAACATAGGACAGCCCCCCCTCGCTCTCTCTCTCTGTTTGCAGAATGCAAGTGGGAGGGTCACCGGCACCTACCACTATCAGGTGGCCCAAGGACTAGGGTCGGCTTACCTTAGGCTGGTGGGGCCACGATGGCCTTGGGCGATGGCCTTCGCGACCATGACCACCATGGGCGAGGGTGAGAAGGCCCTCGCTAGATCTAGGCGAGGGCCGTCGCGGCCTCACTAGCCATTGGCGAAGAGAACCTCACCTGGACTTTTGCCGTTGCGGCTTAGAGGTCGCAAGGCCTAGGCAAGGGCCCCCTCGCTAGTAACCGGCAGGGCTATGAAGGCCCTCGCCTAGATTTGGCAAGGGACTTTGTGCCCTTGTTCACGACGATCGAGGCCGCGACGGCCGTCTCCTAGGGCGGTCGTGGCCCTGGCCCTTAGGTCGCCTGGTGGTGGCCGGTGAGGGTTGCCGATGACTCTCGCCAGCCAAGGGGAAAAATGCCACAAAAATTAAAAAAATAAAATATCAGAATAAATAAAAATACTAGAAAATATTTAAAATTAAAAAACCCATGTGTCATTAAAAAATAAATAATAATAATAATAAAATGTCCACTTGGGAGAATTTGTCGGAAGTTATACTCAAGTAAATGATTTTCGCCGAAAGTGGCACTTAAGTGAACGATTTTCTTCTGATATGGCACTCAAGTGAGCAAAAAAAAAAAAAAGTTATGACATTTAAGTGAGCGTCGTACAAAAGTTATGGTACTTGCGGTGTACTTAATCTGAAGTTTCTAGATCAGTGTCTACTGTTTCAAACTTATTTCTCAGCATTTGTTGTTCTTGGTAGAAACCGGACATTGAAGCGGATCAACTCCTCCGCCTCACTAATCAGCCATCCGGAAGCGTCTGGTTTATAAAGACCAAAGCTTGCGAACCAGAAATTTTTTGAAAAGTAATGTAAGTTAGAGATTCTGTTAAGCGGGAGTTGGCAAAGCATGAAGAGTGGGATTAAGTCGAGAAGAAGTAAACTTGGGTGTTAACTTGTTATCAATGAAAAATTATTGCAGAGCTCGTGGACGTACAGGGTCAAAGAAGAACAGCAAGAAGTGCAAAGCAAGATTAGTAGTGAAAGCCGTTCTAGAAAAGAAAGTAACGGACTACATAGAGATTTTTCTCTCAAATTATGAAGTTGACTACTATTAAGCTAGTATTGAGTATTGTTGTTGCTGGAATCTACATGGAAAGCAGTTAGATGTAAAGACTGCATTTCTTCAATGTGACTTAAAAAGGGATATCTACATGGTTCGGTTAAACACACTTTCACAAATTTCTTTCCACATCGACTGTTTATTATTTTTTATTTATTTTTAATGACACGTGATTTTTTTATAATTTTTTAATTTTATATTTTCTGGCATTTTTTTTTTATTTTGATATTTTCATTTTTTAATTTTTGTGGTCTTTTTTCCCGCTTGGCCAATGGAGGGTCACTAGCGACCCTCGCCGGCCACCACTAGGCAGGCCAAGGGCCTAGCCGTGACGGCCGTCCTCGGCCTTAGCCACCACGAGCAAGGGTGCGAAGTCTCTTGCTAAGTCTAGGTGACAGCCATCGCGACCCGCCGCCACCATAGCAACGAGCCCTCGCCTAGACCTTGCGGCCACCGAGCCGGATGGCAAAAGGTCCCAGCGAGGGCACCCTCACTAGTAGCCGTCGGGGCCGCAATGGCCCTCGCCCAGATCTGGCAAGGGCCTTTGTGCCCTCACCCGTGGCAATCATAGCTGCAACAACTGTCACCCGGGGACATCGTGACCCCACTGGCCTAGGCAAGCCGGCCCTAGCCCTGGGCCGCCCAATGGTGGCCAACGCCGATGACCCTCCCACTTGTATTCTACAAAGAGAGAGAGAGAGAGGGAGGGAGGAGGGAGGGAGAGAGAGAGGGGGGGATGTCCTATGTTGCAAAAATCAAGAAAGAAAAAAAAAAGAAGAAGAAAATTTGCAAAATAAAAAATTATGAAAAATTCCATGTATATTAAAATATTCAAAAAATTGTTTCACCGATGCACGTCATCTTTTCCATTGCCACGTCAACTTTTCCGATGTCCTCGTAAGCGATGCACTTAAGTGGTGATTTTAAAAGTTACGGCACTCAAGTAACGAAAAAAAAAAATTATGACACTCAAATGAGCATTGTATAAAAGTTATGGCACTTATGGTGTACTTACCCTAGAAATTTCTACATTTCTATGGTGACTTGAGTTGTGGGTCAACATGGCCTGTCGAGAGATTTTTGAGGTGACTCATTCAAGATCATATTAATAGATAAGATCGGACCTCGGTGCGGTTCAAAAGTTAAGACAGACGCTTTGTCGATTAGGACGTGGATTGTCTCCGTGCAATGCCACACGCCTGCCATTACTAAGTTTCCACTGAATTATGGTGGCTTGACCTCGGTCGTTGACGTTGCGCATGCGTGTGTTTTCCCGTTCCAACCGTTATTGACATTCTCATTTTTCTGTTTTGTGTGCTTACATGTTTGTCTTTTGGACGGAGTGGTTGCGTCCCTTGCTCCACGGGAACTTATGCAAATGTGCTGGATTCGATGCAAGATCACAACGAAATAAAGCAAAAAGCAAAAAAGAGAAATCGAAATATAAATTTTATCATGACTTCACATTAAATTAGGGCTTCATTTCCAGAATTTCTATTATAGATTAGCACCTCGCACCTTTTATTACATCAAACAATTACAAATAAAACAAATATAGGTAACTATTCATGAGTCAAATTCAAACTACCAATGAAAAAAATGGCTTCCATTGACCGAAAAGATCACATTGGAGTTTTTGTGCAAAGAATTAAGACTACGTTGGCAAAATTGAAAAACTTAAAACTAAATTAACGTTCGTAAAACATGTTTAGAATAAATCAGCAATTTTCGCGAAAAAACAGGCTAAATGGGAAATGAAAAGTTCGAATAGAAGGGTCAAATTAACAAGAAAACTTATCATGTGCGAAGACGATTAAAGCGGACGTGATTGACGTAATATTACACATTGCCAATGCAGCAGTTCCCCATAGTTTGATTGTAGTTCAATTGTGTTGGTTAATAATCCCAGTTTATTTCCCACGTGGGGTCGCCTCTAGAACCATCTTCATGCGACGCTTAAGAAAAGCTAAATAGGTCATTAAAGGCAGACAAGGGACCCTTAAATAATTGGATTAGACTCTGAGCATTGCTGTACTCGTTGATGTGAATGCGGAATATTCGAAAGAGTGCATTGAGCAATACGGAAAGTCGAATGTCAATGAATTGTTATTCACGTGTAATATGTCTATCATCTCAAAAGTAGAACCTTTGGCAAGCTTAACCAGTACTAAGGCACGTGTTGATAAGATCCTCTTTTGAATTACTGAAGTGGCATGATGAAACAACTCAAGCAGAAATTTTCGTAACCTACTTGTTGTGTAAAATTTTTTTTTCTTTTGGAAAATACTCAAAGCCATCCTTATTTTTCGTATCAGTACCACTTGACTCCCTCTTTTTATAAAATTCACTTATGTGCACCCTAAGTAGGGTGACAAAATTGGTCTAGAACTCATGTTTGACTCATTTTAATAGTGGTGGGTCATAAATGAGTTGTTAAAACAACTAAGTGGGTTGTAAGTGGGTTACTTAGAAACTTAATAGGTTCTAAATATGTTTTAAATAGGTCATAAATGGGTTAGCTAAGATAACAATTGAGTCAGAATTTTTTTTTTTTAACTCTATAAATTTGTTTTAGCAATATATATATATATATATATATTATGAAAATGGGTAAGAATTGTTAAAATGAGTCAATATGGGTTGAACCAATTTCGATTCGATCAGACCCATCCATTTGATGGCTCCCTAAGTTTTGGCTCTAGAAACCAATTTGCACCTGACATTAGTTACCACCGTAGCTTCCATGACAAAATCCACGTTTTCCTTCCCAAATTGGCCCCGTCAATGCCTTAAATTTCTCACCTACGCAAAACTCCCCAAATTCCAAAATCCCCAAAAATCCTAAATCAAGCACCGCAGTACCCGACACTCTCTCTCTCTCTCTCTCTCTCTCTCTCTCTCTCTCAATCGAGGTTACCAGATATCCGCAACCTCGATTCACATGCCTTCTCATGGCCTTGGACCCCTCAACTAAGGCAATAGGCTCGGAGGTCAACACCTTAGGTCATCCACACGACTTGCAACCTTGGAAGGAGGTTGCAATTGGCGTCAAGACTACCGAAAACCTCGATCTAAGGTTCTCCATGGTGTCAGGGAGAGAGAGAGAGAGAGAGATTGACGGTGGTAGCGGCGACGGTAGCGAGAGAATGGTGTGCCAATTGTTTGTGGCGGTGGGAGGTGGTGGATAAAATTTGTGCGTTGGGACTTTGCGAAATTGAGATTGGGATTCATGTAATTTGAATGGAGAGAAATAGAGCCTTTGTACTATGAGATTTTATCTTGCCAAGCATAGAGGTGGTTCTAGATGGTTTTAGAAATAATCCAAAGTGGTATCGATTCAGTGGTAACTAGATCATTTTGTAATATATGCCACCAAAAATATAACCAAAGTGGTTCCATCATTTTATTCGACCCTAAGTTAGAAGGGACCCCCTAGTTTCTGAGTAATAGCTCATTGACCTTTACAACAAGCATGGTATCAGGGATAACGGTCCCAGGTAGGTCATTCCTATCTCGAACCCAAACAAACTGAGTAGAGTTGGTTCCTAGTTTTGTGGAAGCGGAACCGGCCATCTGGTCCTGGAACCAGACCACCGTTCTAGGACGGTTCTCAGGTGGGTCCAAGAATCGGTAGATATTTCTTCTTTTTATTTTTTTTTCTCAACTCTATGCAAATTTGAGCAAGGTTCTGAGCACCATGTGCTTCAGCTGAGCCAAAGACAAATCTCATTTCACAAGCCATTTTCGTCCAACAAAGGATCAATTGTCTTCGAACTTTTGAGAATCAACTCTCCTAATGGTTCCCTTGGTTGGTCGGAAAGGAAGTAAAGTTGGGAGAAAAATATCAATATGTGGATTCACCCAATGATATATGGGATATTATTTAGTTACTGACCATGGAAATAAATGGTTGGGCTAATTGAAAGGCTATTGCCTCCAATGATTTTTACTTTAAGAGAAAATGAATTATGAAAGACATATCGATCTGTTCCAGTCAGTCCGGGAGATTTGGTTATGCACCTGACATTGAAAATCGGATCAATTATTGTCGTTTTGAATTTTGGAACCAAGAACTGCCTAGAATTGGCCAGTTCGATCTCGTTCGGTCCCATTCTCGAGTTGGAACTAGGCCGGTGCTCGCCCCCACATGTCATTCAAGAAATCAAGCTCTTAGGAAAGAAATAGGCAAATGAAAAAACCCACGTGTTACATAGTGCTCCACAAACGCACTTAGCAATGGCTTGCGCGGGGGACAAACTTCCTTCTTCTTTTTTTCACTTTTGAGAATGCGCGATCGAAGGTGGATAATGTGCAGAGTCACATAGATTCGTAGTCCTTTGCCATCTTTAAACATCTCTGTTGTGGCCTCGCAATTGAATGGAAAAGAGAGAGCAAAATGATGCCAATGACACGTTTTCTACTTCCTTTCATGCTCAGCTTTTTCACCATCACAGCTGCTGAATCCACCCTCACCATAAGCAAACATTACTGCTCAAACTCAAGCACCTTCTCTTCCAATAGCACCTACCACGCTAACCTCCATCGCGTTCTCAGTGATCTCGTCAGAGACGCGGGTGCTGACGCCGACGACGGGTTCCACTTCACTTCGAGCGAAGCCAGCTCAAGCGGGGCGTCTACGGCAGCTTTCTGTGCAAAGGCGATGTGTCTCGAGGAAAGAGTGCGCGGACTGTGTCAAGAAGGCGAGGTTTGAGATAACCCAGATATGCTGGATGACGAAAGTCTCCTTCCTGTGGTACGATCAGTGCATGTTGCGCTACTCTGACACGAATTTCACCAGGAAGGTGGAGCTGACACCTCGGTGGATGGATACAATGAAGAGAACATAGAACAGCCAGATGAATTCATGAAGATACTGAACGAGACGACGGATCACGCAGCTAGAGAGCTGTTCGGCATCCTCCTAGGATGTATGGCCATCGCGACACCAAGTTTAGTCGGGAGAAAACGTTGTACACATTCGCACAGTGTGTGCCTTATATTTCCAAAAACAATTGTTGGGAGTGCCTTCACAACGCCACATCGAGCCTCATAAGCCTCCGAAAGGGAAAATAGGGGGCCGAGTGTTGCTTCCGAGTTGCTTCGTCAGGTTCGAGATTTACCCGTTTTACGGGAGCAGCTCCAAGGTAAGGTAGAACCTCATACTTGATTGTCAAAAGTTTATCGTCATGCTTTTTACTTCTATATTGTCCGCTTAAGCTCTGTCTTTGTTCTTGGAAGAGTTATAAGAGTTTGTCAGCCAGCAAAAAATTGTTTTATTTTTTTCAATTCTACTACAGTTAGATTTCTTAACGCTCGTTTCAGTTAAGTACAGTCAATTCAAACTGTCTGCCACAGCTTTTCAATGGAGTTGGGGATCTTGTCTTATGTATGTGCTGGAACATGAAGCTTTCATGACTAGAAGGAGCCATACTTTCATGTATGTAAATGAAACTATTAACTGCCAACAAATGCAGGGAAAGTGCACTTCCCGTTGAAATATCGGCTGCAATCCTCGCCATGGCCGTTGGATCAATGCTACTTTTTTACACGATAGTCTGGCATTTACAACGAGGAAAAAGAGTTTTAAGAAGGGAAAGCAGAAGTCGTATTGAAGAAGATCCGAATGGTAACTCGACGAAACGATGCTATTGCGTGCATACAAGTTTATTGATTCTGTTTCGCTAGATTCTAAAGATATCTGAACTATTTGACTGCCAGTTAGGAGGCAAATTTCAGAACTCCAATCTCTGCAATTTGATCTGCAAACGATAGAAGCCGCCACAAACAAGTTCTCGAATGACAACAAGTTAGGGGAAGGTGGATTTGGTCCGGTTTACAAGGTAATTAAGAAGTTCAATAAGATCATTCACCTTTTGACTTATCAAGAAACGGACGCCTAATTCTTACACAATGAAGAAGCAATAGGATGCATCCATTACGATCAAATTTCGAGTATTTATGTCTCATGTTATCAGGGTACGCTACCCGGTGGTCAAGAAATTGCAGCAAAGAGGCTATCTAGGAGCTCGGGACAAGGAGTCGAAGAATTCAAGACCGAGGTTGAATTAGTAGTAGCCAAGCTTCAACACAGAAACCTAGTGAGGCTACTGGGATTCTCCATGGAAAGAGATGAAACAATACTGCTCTATGAATACGTGCCCAACGGGAGCCTCGATCACTTGTTATTTGGTTTGCCGCTCTTTTATCGACTTCTCACCAACTTGACACACCATCATTTCAGTCTAAATGACATATTTCACTCAGAGAAAATGAGAAGCAAATATAATTCTGGCTAAATGAAGACAAACCGGAGATATTAGTGATAGCAGGACAACGTAATGCAAACAATATTCTGCTTAGATTTCTTCGACATTTCTTTTCTACATTGACGAATGCAACTTTAAAGACCAAAAATTAGTTAAGAAGTAGATATGGAAGGCAATGAATCACATCACAATGAGAAAACTGATCAAAAGTTGATGAAAGCAACTACATGTGATGATCTGGGCATGAGCATTGTACAAGTACGAGCTGATCAACTTACAGATTATTTTCACTGACGTACAGATCCCGTGCTCAGTGGACAACTGGACTGGTCAGCACGTTACAAGATCATGGTAGGGGTGGCGCGCGGACTGCTATATCTTCATGAAGATTCTCGGCTTCGAATTATCCATCGTGATCTCAAAGTCAGCAACATTCTTCTAGATGCTGACATGAATCCAAAATCTCAGATTTCGGTTTGGCCCGGATCTTCGGCACTGATCAGACTCAAGAAAGCACAAATAGAATCGTTGGAACATAGTAAGTTCAACATCTGCTAATCTGACTTGCTATTAAAAATGAACAGTGTGGCATTAGCATTGAACTTGGGGCATTTGTCCTAATTTGTTCAAGCATTTTATATGCATCGAGAAAATTTCTAGGTTATCCTCTCATTTGTATGTTTGCTCTCCATGCAGTGGCTACATGTCTCCCGAGTATCTGATGTTTGGACACTTCTCGGTAAAATCCGATGTCTTCAGCTACGGTGTGTTAATGCTAGAGATTATAACGGCAAAAAGAACAGCCAATTCTTTGCATTGGACTGCGATGAGGGCCTGCTAGGCTTTGTGAGTATCTTAATACAGCACTTCTTGTTTTGGCCAACATCACTGCTGATAGTAGCACGACAGTAATCTGAATAAAAATTACTAATACTAACTAATCTTTTAGGTTTGGATGCACTGGAGCAACCGAACACCGTCAGAAGCTGTGGACCCAGCTCTAAGTAATGCTTACTCCCTGAACGAAGTGATCAGATGCATGCACATTGGCTTGCTCTGTGTGCAAGACGACACAGAAGACCGACCTACCATGGATTTGGTTATTCTCATGTTAAACAGCGAGTCTATTAGCATCCCAGCGCCTCAAAAACCTTCATTCTTCTTTCCTGGTAAGAAGTACAAACAACCACCTTGTGTTCTGAACTCAGATCAATCTACCGTCAAACTGGACCAATCTAATAGCAAGATCACATCTCCATGGTCTGCGGCAGATAGTGGTTGTGCTGATCCAGATCCACGGTAGCCGAGATTTTGGGGCTACCATTTAGATCAACTCATTGTTTAGAACCAGACAAATCTGGTGGGTACACTTTACTGTTGTAAAGAGACTTGATATATCCTCTTGCCAGGACTCTAGCTTATTATTTCTAGTAGGAGAATTACGGAAGGGCAAAGGTATAAGCAAAACCATTTGCTTGGATGAGTTTGGCAATTAGATTGTGATTAACATTTAGGCTTTATGATATGGCACATTGTGACAAGGAGACTCGTGTTTTTACAGAAATTTCAGCTTTTCATGCTTCAAATTTTGTATATAATTAGAAAAATTTTCAAATCGTTCGCTCAAAATGGTACAGCCTATCATGGCATCTGATTCATTTCTTCTTTGTTGCACATTAGCAGAGTCGATACTCCGGAAATAAATTTTATTTCATGATTTCGAAATTTGCTGATTAGAAACAAG
>JAGVVM010020560.1:0-18164 GCA_019149425.1 Psidium friedrichsthalianum
TTTGTTGTGATTGAATTGAATAATGTTTGCTAATGTGGATGAAGAAAAAAAAAGAATTACAATGATGAATTTTCAAAGCAAACAAACCGACAAAAATTTATCTGGAAATTCTATTTCTTTTTTAATAAGAAGTTTTTGATAAACTGGTTGGGACTTGTTTTATTTATCCCATTTGACTCCGAACCCACTATTCAGTTCACACTCACTTTCCTTAGCCTCGCCGAAATTTCCTAGTGTCGCGCATGTGTCATAAGAGTGTTGTGCATTGCCGCGCTTGCGCCATGCATGTAGTATACACATTTTCTAGGACTTCTAGCTACGAATTACGAAGAGTTTTTCATCTAAATTTTTTATTTAGTCATGGTTAGAGAGTGATTGGTTTGCCACTGTTTTGGCTTATAAAGTGAGAAGGGCTTTGGGAAGAAAGACAACATTTACCTTTGAAGAGACGAATTGAGGAGTTAGCGAAGGTCACCCATTATCAAAATCCAAGGCATGGGTAAAGTGCTCAAATTTCCGAGTCTATTATGAGGGTTTAGATGGGGAGGACCAAATTTTGTGATATATGTGTGTAATATTACTTCACGAGTTATATGACGTATTTGTGGATCATCTGATGCCAGTTTGGAAGGCAAAGGGATCTTTGTTAGCATGAAGTGCGACGAAGAAATGTGTCTAAATGAACAAAATAATTCGTAATATGGCCTTCAAAAATTGCATCAAGAAGCCTAGATCTTAAGTTATTGACAAGAGCATGTGAGGGGCAAGGGGAAGCCGTAAGGGATCAAGAATGGACAGTTGCAAGTCGAATTTCTTCGACAAATAATGATTTGTGCAATTTATGAGCAACACTTAGTTGCTCAAATCTTTCGACTTTACCCCCTTCAAAGAAATACAATTTTGATGATGATGGTTTTAGAGCACCGTACTTGATATCTTGTATGCATTTAACAGAAACCCCTTGAAAGAAGCACTAGTGCACGTAGAGCTGCTGCACATATGACATACCAGAATAATCTCTATGCCAATTCTAGTTGGATGATTAACCCAACTAGGATGTTGATGCATGTCATCGTCGAATTTTGGCTCGAAAGCCAAATCTGCAAGGTGATTTCAAGCCTTTCATTGGATAGTCAATGGCTATTCCCCCATGATCACCCCCGTCTACACCAACGAGGTCTTCCCTACTCCTACCTACCACGGCTTCCTCACCTCTTCTTGAGATACTTTCTCATTTCCTTTTCGTTTTTCTTCTCCTAATTTTGTAGCAAAATTTTCATGCTTTCTCTGTCATCAATTTTATCGTTTTCATGTTGAACGTGCATTCTTTGTATTAAGGGAAAAAATTATACAGAGTTGAATAATTCTTGCGACCCTATCGACAAATTAGAGTTAATGTCGAGTTGACGATCCTACGGTCCTCAGTCGACATGTGTTCTCCCAAATCCTTACCTCATGCGATGTTGGAATTTCATTTTATTTGATCAATCCTATTATAATTTTATAAGATAAGGAGTCACCAGCACCTATTGAGGTTATTTAGAAATTAAATGAGATTTGAGAAAATTCCTCACTTCCTATGCAACTAGGATTCTAGACTGGAGACTTGATTATGCTAGTTATCTAACTAATGCCCTTTTACTAATGCTCCAATTATGAGTCCCAAAGTTTTCCTCCCTTTATTGTCCTTGCAATTTTTGTGTGTTTATTATGGTCTTAGATTGTAACCTAACCATTCGACTAAGAAAATGAATCACGAAATTGATATAACAGCAATCACAAAAAAAAATCACGAATAGTAAGGAAGAGCGAGTAAAAGAAAAGGTACGGTAATGTAACTCGATGCAGTGTCGGCTAAAGAACATTAAAAGGCCTCATTCTTAAGCACTGGGAGAGCAACTCCGTGAGCTAAACTAAAATGGAATCCAAAGTATAATCCTTATTCTAATCTCCAAAAGAAACCTATCATTAATGAAATCTACAAAAGAGGAAAAACACATATACAACTTTTCATTTTATTTATTTTCTCTTCATTTTCTGCATTTCTTTTTTTTATTTCATTTGAAATAAAAATACTTTCTAAATTTCGAATTTATTTTTAAAATTCAAAGAAAATATCTCCCTAAAAAATGAGCCTGTGCTAAAAGGAAATTGAATTAACAATACAAGCTTTGAAGTACTGACACTCTCTAGGGCTTCTGTGTCGTGTCCGACACTCTCCAACACTCTCCGACATGCAATGGACACATAGTTATCACTCTAAACACACCAGCGACACTTGAGTCCAGCATCTCGACACGCCATTTTGACAGGAATAGGATCAATTTAGGCATTTTGAATAAATTAGGAGTACTGGTCCAAAAAAATAATAATAATAAATTAGGAGTCAAATGTAACTTTATCAAAATATAAATACTTAAGTCATATATTCAGGCACCTCAAAATTAATATACCCAGCCAACAAAAGAAAACTAATCGTAAATTCCTAATAGAAGAAGAAAAAACTTACAATTGATATTTTTATACACGCATATAAAAAATATACATTTATTATACAAAATCTGTTTTATGTTAAAAAAAATTCATTCATTTCAATTTTTTCTCAAGAAGAAAAGAAGAAAACAAGGGGTCCATGTTGAAATTCTCTATTTTTTAGAAATAATGTGTCGGCTTTTTGTGTCATGTTATGTCGCGTGTCAATACTGTTTAGACTACAAGTTAATATGCCACCACCTACGAAGGCTTGCACTTCTCTCTCTCATATATATGTGTATATATATATATACACACACACTTTTGTGTGTATAATTTTATTATTTTTATCGTTTATTTCTTTCTTTCGGTCTATTTTCTCACTTCATCATCGTCCTACATAGACTAATCAACTCTTTGCTTTGCTCATCATCCACCTAGTCTAGCTTCAAAAACTCAACATTATCAGAAATTTCATCAACCAGGGAACTCATTAAAGCCACAATCCATATTCATATCACCGCATATGTAATCAAAACATGTCCAAATCCAAACGAAACTCAATGGCAGAAGACCATCAAGAAATCAGTAGTTAAGACTTCTCATCTTTCCTTTCTCTACAAAGAGAGTATAAGATACTTAGCTTGGAAATGCAGATGTTGATTTCAAAGGATGATCAAATGAAGGGCTGATGTTTGGCAGGTGCTGTTGCTGATTATCAGCATCAGCAGAGAAGAAACGAGCAAGAGTCAAGCTATTCGAAGTCTCTGATAGGCAAACAGAGGCGCGATCGGTGAGGCTTCAGAGCTGCAAGAGGTGACAATCATTGGTGAATAGAGAAGGAAAATCAATGAAGAAGGTTCTGGAAATTTAGGAAAGGATCTAGGATCAATGCCATTGAATGAACAAAAAATGAAAGTCAGTGAATGAGAGAGAACTTATCTTTAATTTTGTAGCAGTAACCGGTTGTTGTTCGATGGAGAAGCTTCGACTGAATGTAACCAAAATCAAGTCCGATCGAAGCTGAAATTGTGGTGCTAAGGGGCACAATATAGAGAGCTCTGCCGTGGCAGGAACTGGAGATCTTTGTCTGAAAGCAGGACCAAGAGATAAGAGGATGGAAACGACAGAAAACCAAATCAACAAGAATAAAGCTCTTTTATCCGGTCCAGCAGAATACGGTCGTCGATATCTTGACTTCCCCGTGATACTAGTCTCTTATCATTTAATACAGTCGATGCCAAATGTGTCACATTTCATTTAGGTGGATTCCATCTTGTTCTACTTTCTAGTCAGTAGTTTGCTCCATTGAAACAAACTGTTAAAAGTTGTTTAGATTTCAGCAAATAGCGTGGATTTTAATATGGCCATTGCATAACAATCTATCTCCATACTGACGATGAATGGCATCGGACTAGCGCAAGATTTATGCTAAGATGATTGACTTATATAACCACTTTAACAAGTAGACAACATAATGCCTATGTAACGTTATCTGGTCACATTGCAAAGATCATGATGTGACATCGTGACCTCTTTTGGAAGCTATAGCAGTCTTGTTTATGGTCGGTCACTTATGGGATCATTCAGATAAATTAAATCTATCTACGCTAGTTAACACACATCTAAAATGTAAACTGTATACTAAATAGATTATCGAACGAGATCATACAAACTTCAGCATTAATTTGAATTGTGGTTTTCGGGACACCAGAGGCAAAAATCTCCTTTGTCCTTATGACCCCAGAACTCCTCGAAGCTCAACCAAAAACTCACGTTCACAGCAACAATGATGGTGGTGACAAGCTTGGTGATGATCCCATCCAAATCCTATGCATAAACATGAGAGCAGCGGTGATAGCGGAGAGAAGCAATTTATTAGAAAGTGAGATTGGACAAGAAACGCCTGCTCATGATGCAGAAGATGAATACAAACAGTGATCGACAATTTGATTGCCTTCATTCTGAGGGAACTGTGGATATTGGCGAACCAATTGAAAGCTGGTCACAAACGGTTGGACGCTGGGTGGTCACAATTGCAAGCTGGTCACAAACGATTGAACGCTAGCTTCGCTAAGGTGTTTGTCCAAATCTCGAACCGACGAGGAAAGAATGTAGGACCCATCTCTTGAAGCGGCGCCGTCAAGACCTGGCCGTATGCACTTCTCCTCAAAGCGTGAACTCTCAGAAACCCATCTCGCCAAATGTCTTCCTTTTCTCAGGAGCCTTTGTTACTCTCCGATGTGCGAAGCTCAGAATAAACCAAGGGGTAAGGGTTCGAGTGAAATTTGCAAAGAACGCTGTGATCTTCAATAATCCCACTATAGCAAAGAAAGGTGAATGTAGAGAGAGTTTTTGCTTCAAAAATTAAAAGCTCAACAAATTCTATCTTCTCGCAACAACTTTCGAGCCCACATGGAAGATTTCCGAAGTCCACTCACCTTTCCTAACCGCTTTATTTTATGTTTTTGGATAAAAAAGTCCCATAAAAGAAATCTCCTTTTATGTAATTTTCAAATGAAAACCCACGATCGGTTCTTGGCCCGGATCAATGGTTTCTTTTCAATTCAAATCCAACTCACTCTAGATAACCAATTGGACTCTTGAGCGAATGTTCCCCATCAGATTGCTCTATCCCTTTTGTTCCCACCTCACCAAGCTTTACGGCCAAAAGTTTAGAACGGCCAAAAGTTGAATCGCTTCACTTTTGAATTCATCAGCATGTGATGGCTGGCAATCTATAGGAGGTGATCCTATGTGCGAAAGTCCGTGGTACCATTATGGAGAGGCCATAAGATTGTCATGTGCAATGCATGACCTTTGACATTCGATGTCGTTATGCAAATGGTATTTTGTTTGGGGGTCAGTTCAATCCCTAATTTTTTTCTATCATATATGACTAAATGAAACTCGCCAAAATTAAGTGTCAAAACATTTGACCAATAATCATTAGCTTATCTATTGTGTTATACTTAAACATCTATCTTATTAAGTTCAGATTTAAAACAAAAATTGAATAAAAGGAAAGTATCTTAAAATGTTCTTGAATGATATAGTTAGTTCTAACAAATTTTTCTTCCATCATAAACATTTTATTTAAACGAACCAAATTTACATAGCTAAGAATGGTGGATCTTCACCAACTGATATTATGTTGTAATGCACCATATCCAAGTTCATTTTATCGTGACTCATGTTTAATTTTTTAACGCTCACATAAGAGTTGTGAGAAAATTATAACAAGCTACCATTGAGATTGGTTATTTCAAAAGCCCTTCATGACTAGTAGCAGTGTGACAGAGACACAGGGTTTCTACTCAACAAAAAAAAAAAAATCACTGAATCAAATTAGACCCCATTTCCTAGCACAAAAATGGAAAAAAAAAATAGAACTAGCCCAAGCATTAAATTCACACAATTTGCGAATGTATGGTTTAGAAGCATGTGAGAGTTACAGATGCTTTGGATGTCTGCGGTTTTTGGATACTTCGAAGAAGAAGTAGAGACCTTCATCTGCATCATAGAACTAGTCGGTGTTTCTAGTTTGAAGGAATGTATGAAAAGCCCCTCGCACCAAGCTGTTCTATATTTTTTCTACTACTCTTCATTGACTAAGCGTGAGAATAAAGTAGCTAGAGATATTTATAAAAGAAAAAAAAAAGTTGCCAAGATCAAGTTCAAGCCTAGTGTTATACAATCAATCAGAAGCAACAGTGTTTAGGCCAAGACAAAACACAAGATCATTATTTGGAAAAATTTGAAAATTTGGTGCGAAGTGCAGATTTAACTGATTGAGAGGACTGAAGTTTAAAGTTTCAGATTAGGAAGAAATCCCGACAATAGGTCCTTCCCTTTGATGGACCAACTCTCCAGTGTCGCTAGCAATGAAATAGCCAAAAATGTCATTTTCAATTGGTTCGTCTTATAGAGAAATTAAAAGAATAAAAGAAATAATCCAAGATGCTATGAGCGTATGTTTAGAGCCAATTCATAAGATGACGAGTTCCCTTTTGTTTTAAAAGAATGTAAGGAACAAAATCTAGATAACAATGATACTTTTTCATTTTTTTGTCAAGTTATATTTTTTATTTAACTATCATAATGTAGCCCACTAATTAATTAGAAGAATCATATCACTAAATTCATTTTCTTGAAATCCCTTAGCATCCTTTGTTAACCAGAAGTGAACTAGGAGAAGATAATGTCACGCCCCGAACCTCCACGAGCGCGCGACATCTGCACATGACGGTCGATATATGCGACATCCCAGGATTGTTGCCGACCCAGAGACCTTAATATCCAAATTAACGCTAGTGGAAGCGATACTTTACCCTAACAACGAATGAGCAAGGACTAGCCAATCATAACACCTCATATATACACATTCTCAGCTCATATTATACATGAATATCTATTTACAAATATAACAATAACAACCAATCCAGGACGACCACGTTCCTCAGCAACCACGATTCACCATCAATTGTCCCTTGCCAACTTGGTACTCCGCCACTGGATATCAAAATCAGTGGTATCCCTGCCATGCTTATATCCTAGGGACTGAAAAGTGGGGGAAATCACCGTGAGACACATCTTAGTAAGCTCACCCCTAATCTTGTTCAGGATATTACATACCCTCAGATCCAACTCTAACATGCTCTTCTAATCGCTCGGGTCACAGAAAAGGAAAAAGGGCAAACGAGAAATAACGCATCATCAAGATAATCAGGCACGCCAAAATTCATATCTACATAGATATTAACAATGCAAATGCGTGCACATTCCATGCTCAATTTCAGTCTCAGCTCTCTAGCCAAATCGACCCGCGTTAAACGCATCAGGTCCGTGCCCTTTTTCCACCACAATATGTATTTTAGGCCCACGTTATCTCAGTAATTGACCCTAAATACAAATGGACAGCATGTGAACACTATTCTAAGCTCATGAACAGTAATTTCAGAACACTATTTAGCCTGTTTTGCTCTAAATCTCCCAAAATCCATTTTCGGTACCGAACTTTGCGGGACCCACATCAACCATCACCGGACAGCTTATATCCAGCTAAGATAGCAATATACCAGCCAAAATAATATATCACAGCCTCGCCACAGAATCGATTTGCTCAAATACGCCAATTCCGGCAAATTTTTCATACCGATCTACTCGGATCGCATCCTAGAGTCTATCCAAGAATCATCTAACATCCTACTCAAGGTTTAGGGGTCGTCTTACCTCGACGAGGCTGTTCGAAGCCGGATGGCGACGGAACGACGAACGGCCCCGACGGCGGCGCGGAATCCGGCAAAACCTAAGGAAACCAAGGCTGTTCAAGGGCTGAACGGAATGATTCATAAGCTGAAAATCATATTTTCACATGAAAATGAGCTCTAGGAGTCGTTTGGGTCAACATATATCAATATGAGCCCTATATGAAATTCGAGATAACAAAAGACTAGTTCGTCGATTGAAACGGCGAAGCAGATTTGGAAGGTCAAACAACCTCGGATCGAAGTGATTCAAAGTGCTGTGAACTCACCTCAGATAGAAGTACGACATATCCAAAAATCATGAAAATCCAACGTCCGATTCCGTCAGCAGCGATCAAAGTTGGTGGCAGAAAGCTGGAATTCAGCCTGTGCAGGGTCCGGTTTTGGCTCTGTTTGAGGGAGTTCCAGGGCTCATCTTGAGCTGATATTTGGTGTAGAACTTCTAGAGAGATAGGTGAAGATGAGGTTAAAAGGGCGTCTCAAACTGACGACGTTTGGGCAGCAAACGAGCGGCACAACGAGTGGCGATTTTCCGGCGGCCAAAACCAGAGAGAAAACCAAGAGAGAGGGAGGCCACGAAATTTTCTGGGCATAGAGAGAGTGATCTGCTATAATTGAAGAGAGAGAGAGAGAGAAAATATCTTCAATTATGGTGGGCACTATTCATCGGTTGACCGGCACTATTCATCAGTTGACCGGTCAAAAGGTTGACCGACGGCGACCGATGGTTGATTGATGCGATTGATGTGATTGACAATGATTTGATGAGACATTTCTTGAAATTCGTGCCATTTTGGGGACTGATCGGGCACAATCGGGACTGATCGAGGTTCAATCGCGATCGAAAAATAACTTGGGATTTCGCCATAAAATTTTTTCTAGCCTCTTTAAAATTACTTAATACTCTCTAGCCATATAATTTAGGTCAAGCCGGGCCAAAATGGTCACTTTCAATATTTGCCTTTCTTCCGGCACTCCGAAATCAATTGACTAATTTTCGAGCCTTTCAAGGCGATGCCAATTTCATTTGCGATATCCTGAAACTCGCTATCCAGCTCGGAATCTGATTTGTGGCCACATTCATATGATAGCAACTCTAGTAAAATACTCAGACTAACGGGGGCTTTTAGGAGTACGCGTATCGACCTGAAATTAGTTCCACATACTTAAATTCTAGCTAGCCATTTCCCACTTGGTTAGTCATCTCGAAATGACAGTTCCGAATGAGATTTTACTACAGTGCATCAATAAAATATATACCCATTCTATTACAAATTTCGAGAGTGGGCGAATTTCAGGATGTCACACATAAAGCATGAGAAAGTACCGCAACATGACAACAGAAGGAATTACTAACTTCAAAACTGGGCATGTGAAGTCCTAGGTACGCCACTTACTTACAAGCTCTGTTTTAATATGATATTGATAATAAATGGCGCATGCAGAAGCAAAATCAATAGCAAGGTCTATCTTACAAGGCAGTTAATAATAAGGTAGACAAACCTAAAAAAATATGGACTCTTTCATACGGTTGCTTAATTTGTTACCTGTCACGCCCCGCCCCTCTTCGAGCGACCACGCGACAAGACCTCCGATCCGCGAGCTCGTCGAATGGCCCAACTGACCTGCGATCGCCCAGGAAAAACATCGCGGCAGACCGACGGCTTAACGAACGCAAGCGAAAGCGTCTACTCAACTCCCGACAAACAAACAGGCAGGAGATAGCTGACAGTAGCCAATTCAAAGTTTATAAACCTTATAACTTGATTATAAAATAGGCCACCATGAACAAACTAATCATATATATATCATATATATATAATATATATACATATAAGAGACTAGTTCGGTATAGCACCAAGTACAGGGCATACCAAAAGAAAACTGCCCAATCGACCTCACGCTCCAAAAGTCACAGGGTCTACCACCCCATACTCGTCCTCGCTCTGTACCTCTATGTCCATGCCGTGATAGGCCCGCTAAAAGCTAAGGCTCCTCTCTCGTACCAGGCCTCAAACCTCAGGGGCTCAAAGAACTGTCCACCCTCGTCAATCCATACTATACATTCTACTCGCTTATACACAGTATCACCGGGGCTATGGTATAGGGATTCCCATCTCTCTATCTTCTTAGGTTCTCCAAAAAGCACTCCCAAATTCTCCATTGCTAAGGCTGTGGATCTGAAAGGCGATCAGCCGCAAGTGAGTCTAATGACTCAGCGAGTAAACATACCGATAAAACAGAGGGACGTGCATATGTGAATAAGATCAAACAAGCACACACGAATAGATAGCTCATACTACATCAAACTCATTCAATATAGTCAATGACTCACGCAGTTCAAAGTCGAATCTAAGTCACACTACACGCATAGTATGCTATCTCAGAGTTATAATTAATTCATTCTTGTCTCCACAGTTCTCACGCCCGCGCATAAAGCGCCACAGGCCGTGCCTCGAGCCCACGCATAAAGCGTTCACAGGCTGGCACTTATCTCTCCAGCTACCCCGTGCCGTGCACGCTCAGGCGCCCTCGGCAAGCGAAGAACTGCAAGCCGGAACTGCGACACCCCCGTTCTCGTACTGATCTCATCGGTCGAGCCATTCTCACCCTTATCGCTCCAATTCTCGTGCCGGTCCCGTCGGCCGAGCACAAACTTGATCTTAACTCAAACGACTTGCCATCTCATATATCGTGCTAGACAACTCAGCATACTCATTTAATGCTTTCAAATGCATATTTTCAAGCACGACAGTCATTAGTCAAGCAATCACCCGACCGTTGGCATCAGTCATAAACAATCGACAATGTATCACTAAGACCAGCAAACTCAGTGTCGTTCTCATAACTTACTAGCACTCGTGGAAACCAGCTTTAATACAGAGGAATTTCACCTCTAATTCACGTCGAACAAATCGCAAATTAATCATGATATACACGCATGTACACAATTGAAGGTATTGGTGCCGATTAATCCCATATTTCTAAATTTTAGTCTACAATAAATCGTCTAGGTCTCCCACATGCACCATAGTCTATTCGGTCACCTTGTGCACCTCAGTATACTCGTGTTTTATTCCCAATTAGCTCACAACAGAACAGCAAGTTTATAACAAAATTCAGCAGACTACACTTGGAACAGAACCGGTTTTGATGCCCCATTTATCACCGAAATTTTGGACAGCCTCTCCTCTCTAACTAGTCATCAAATACCCACAAAATGACAGTACAAATAGGCTTAAACTTGACACCGAACACGCACAGCAACACAGCACAGAATCCAGCAAAATCGGCACTAAACAGTCAGATTTTTAGCCCAATAACTACCAGAATTTCTGTCATTTAGCAAACTAATAACCCAACTAATCACCCTCACTTACTCTACAACATATCAGGTAAGTTTACTCACAAAACAAGCTTGAGAGTCCACAAATTGAGGCAGCAAACTGGCTGCAAAACAGAACCCAACACAGAATGAAAACCGGTGAAACAGGAAAAAAAACAGAGCAGACTTTGAATCAGTGCTGCGATTTCTGTAAGATTTTTTCGAAGATCCGTTGAAGATTATCAAGCTTGAGGTCTTACGAGTACACAGGCGAAAACGGAGCGCGATTCGGAGTCCGGACGACTTCGAACGAGCGATTTCCTCCGGGCGCGCGCTGGAACCCGCGAGAACCGAGAGAGATGAAAAGGGAGCTGGCCAAATGAGGGAGAAAGAGATGGTAAGTCACGTTACTTTTGCTTCAAACAGGAGAGAGAGAGAGCAAGAGAGCTGGCCAAAGCTTGTCTTGCAAGCCAAGGGCAAGCTTGCTCTACAAGCTTGGATGGAAAAGTCAATCAACAAACCAATCAATGTGCCAAGTGTCAAGGTGTGGTCATGGTTGCCAAAGAAGTCAAATGGGCAGCCAAGAAGTCAAATGGGAAGCCAATTAGATGAGGACAAGTGGCGGTGTAGGTGGATTTAATTGATTTTATTTATTGGCGAAGAAACGGGACCCGGCGACTCGACCGGCAGAGCGAATTTTTGGAAATTGCAAGTTTGCAGTCAAAACGAAGCAGACGACTAGACGATCAAATCTAGTGTCTAAACTCTCTAAAAACTCACTGATTAATTTCTAAGGAACTGAGAGCGAACCGGGGGCAAAACGGTCATTTTCTCTTATGCCTCCTTCTTGGCACTCCAAGTTAATTTCAACACTCTGAAGTCCATTGCGATGTTCAAATCACTTATTGCAAAGCCCTAAGACCTTCGACTGCCCTAAATCAGAAATCCGTTTCGTGGCCACATTCATTGACTCGTGACTTTAGCAAATGCTCAGGCCAACGGGCGGCGGATAGGAGATACGCGTATCGACCGTCAGGTCCACGTACTTTAAATCCTAAATCGCCCTTCCCTTTTGGTTAGCCATCCCGAGGTGATCAATCTCGACTGAGATCCGACTAGAGTGCGAGCAATGAAATATATCCATTCTATTTAGATATCTGAAAAAGGATCGAAAATCCAGGGCGTTACAATTCTTCCCTCCTTAAAGAAATTTCGTCCTCGAAATTACAACTGACCAGTATTTACAACATTTAATCAAACAGGTACGGATACTTGAGTCTCATTTCATCTTCATTCTCCCAGGTCGCTCCTTCCGTACCATGATGTTCCCAAATGACTTTAACAGTGGCACTGTCTTCGTTCTCAGAACTTGTTCCCGTCTGTCCTCGATTCTGACTGGTCTCTCTACGTAGGACACTCTATCGTCCACGTCTATAACTTCATGATCGAGGATATGCCCAGGGTCTGGTTCATACTTTCTCAACATCGATACATGAAAGACGTTGTGCACTTGAGACAGGTTCGGTGGCAAAGCAAGCCGATAAGCTAATCCTCCGACCCTTTCCAGGATCTCGAATGGGCCTACGAATCTCGGGCTCAATTTACCCTTTTTCCCAAATCGAGATAGTCCACGCATCGGCGACACCTTTAAGAACACGTGGTCTCCAACCTGGAATTCCAATGGCTTGCGTCTTTTATCTGCGTAGCTTTTCTGGCGGCTCTGCGCTGTTTTTAATCTGTCTCTAATCACTCGTACCGTTTCCACTGACTGTTGGACTAATTCTGGTCCAGTCACACTTCTCTCACCAACCTGATCCCAACACAGAGGAGTTCGACAGGCTCTGCCATATAAAGCCTCGAATGGTGCCATTCTGATACTCTGCTGATAGCTGTTATTGTAGGCAAATTCTATCAAATGTAGTTGTTCCTCCCAGCTACCTTTGAAATCAATTACACAGGCTCTCAGCATATCCTCTAGAGTCTGAATAGTCCTTTCTGACTGTCCATCCGTCTGCGGGTGGTAAGCAGTGCTGAAATGCAGTTCCGATCCCAAGGCGTTTGCAGACTCTTCCAAAATGTGGCGGTAAACCTGGGATCACGATCCGACGTTACTGACACTGGTACTCCGTGAAGACGAATGATCTGTCGGATATACAATTCAGCTAGCTTCTCCAAAGCAAGATCCTTTCTTACAGCAATGAAGTGAGCCGACTTTGTCAACCTGTCGACTACTACCCAAATTGAATCGTTGCCTCTCTGACTCCTCGGCAAACTTGTCACAAAATCCATGGTGACATGTTCCCATTTCCACTCGGGAATTTCTAGTGGTTGCAGCAATCCTCCAGGCTTACAATGCTGCGCCTTCACTTGCTGACAAGTCAGACACTTAGCCACATACTTTGCGACGTCCACTTTCATCCCATTCCACCAGTAATGTTGCCGCAGATTTTGATACATCTTGGTACTGCCAGGGTGAATACTATAGCTGCTGCGATGAGCTTCAGACAGGATTTCTTCCCTTAAATTCTCATCATTAGGCACGCACCATCGCCCTTGGAACTTCAATACTCCATCTTCAGTAACCTTAAACTCCGGTCTCCGTTTATCTGCATCCAAAAGCAAAATCTTCTGCAGGTCAGGGTCCGTGGATTGTAACTCCTTGATTCTCACTTGAATGGTCGGTTCGATTCGCAGCGTAGCCATCAGACTCGAGAGGTGTCCTACCTCTAGCTTAAATTCCGAGTCTCTCAATCCTGCCAACAAGTCCATTCTTTAATCACCATCTGCGCGACGCTTGACTTGCGACTGAGAGCGTCCGCTACCTTATTGCCTTCCCTGGGTGATACAGTATGTCGCAGTCGTAGTCTTTCAGTAATTCCATCCAGCGACGCTGTCTCAAGTTCAATTCCTTCTGAGAAAACAGATACTTCAAACTCTGATGGTCCGTGTAAATCTGGAATCTTTCTCCGACTAAATAGTGTCTCCATATCTTTAGTGCAAACACTACTGCTGCCAATTCTAAGTCATGCGTCGGATAGTTCATCTCATGGGGTCTTAATTGTCGAGATGCATACGCCACTACTCGTCCATGTTGCATCAAGACGCACCAAATCCTCTTAACGACGCGTCACTGTAGATCTCGAACCCTCCAGGTCCTGACGGAATAGTCAAAACTGGTGCCGTCGTCAGTCTGCCTTTAAGCTCTTGAAAACTATTCTCGCATTTATCTGTCCATTCAAACCTCGTTTCCTTCTTTAATAAATGCGTCAACGGAGTTGCGATTGCGGAGAACCGTTCCACGAATCGTCGATAATACCCCGCCAATCCAAGAAAGCTTCGCACTTCCGTTACAGTCGTCGGTCTGGGCCATTTCTCAACTGCCTCAATCTTGGATGGATCCACTGATATTCCTTCTCCTGAAACTATGTGTCCGAGAAATGCCACTCTGTTAAGCCAAAATTCGCACTTGCTGAACTTGGCAAACAAGGAATGTTCCCTTAGGGTCCGTAGAACTATTCTTAAATGCAATTCGTGATCCTTCATGCTCTTCGAATAAATCAAAATGTCGTCAATGAACACAATTACGAACTGATCAAGAAATTCCTTGAATACTCTATTCATCATGTCCATAAAAGCAGCAGGGGCATTCGTTAATCCAAACGGCATAACCGTAAATTCATAATGCCCATACCTTGTCCGAAAAGCAGTCTTTGGAATGTCCTCCTTTCTGATTCTCAATTGATGGTATCCCGTCCTCAAGTCAATCTTAGAAAACGTTGACGCTCCCTGCAACTGATCGAACAGATCGTCAATTCTTGGCAACGGGTACTTGTTCTTAATAGTCACCTGATTCAGCTGCCGATAGTCAATACATAGCCGCAGCGATCCGTCTTTCTTCCTGACGAACAACACTGGCGCACCCCATGGTGATGCGCTTGGTCTGATGAAACCTTTATCGAGCATTTCTTGCATCTGCACTTTAAGTTCTTTTAGCTCTGACAACGCCATCCTATAAGGCGCTTTCGAAATTGGCTCCGTCCCTGGGGCCAATTCGATTACGAACTCAACCTCACGTTCTGGCGGTAGTCCTGGCAACTCTTGCGGAAAAACGTCAGGAAATTCACACACAACTGCCACGTTTTCCAACTTAGATTCTTTACCGTAGGATCCGCTACCGACGCCAGAAACCCTTCACATCCTTCGCCTAGTAATTTAGTCGCCTCGAGCGATGAAATCCAGGGTATTGAGGTTCCTCCTCGACTCCCTACAAACTCATATCTAGGGTGACCCACTGGACTAAGCTGGATCACCCCGTTACTACAATCGATAACGGCCCCATGCTTAACTAACCAATCCATCCCCACTATAATGTCAAAGTCATGCATGGGCAAAACTATCAGGTCGATAGACTCTTCTCTATTTCCCAGAATTACTTTACACCCCTGACATCCTAACGAAGCAATAACTTTATCCTTTAATGGGGTTTCAACATGCAATAGTATAGCAAGCGGCTTCACTTCCATGCCAACCAATTTAACAAACTGCTCTGACACAAACGAATGAGATGCTCCGGGATCAACAAAGCATAAGCTGCATGTCCACAGAGAGAAAGGGTACCTGTGATCACACCAGGCGCACTTTCCGCTTCCTTTCGCGCCACTGCATATACTTTTCCTTGCGCCGGTGGTCTACTCTGCACATTCGGTGGTGTCGACCCCATCGGTGACCCTAGCTGTGGTCTCTGTTGAGGAACTTGCGGTCTAAAAGCCCGTTTCGAGCAGCTCCTCGCAAAATGCCCAGTCTGTCCGCATATGTAACAGGCGCCATCTTCCTTGGACAAGGACGGCCTCCGTGACTCTGTCGCATTCGTTACACCTCATCCCACCGAATTGAATCGGTTTCCTTATGTCCTTCCGAATAGGTGGTGCAAACTTGCGGTTGTCCACCATCGGTCTCTTACCGAAACTCCTGTTATCTCGCCCCGGCACAAATCTGGATCCTGACGCTGCAGTCCTTTCCATCGTATCCCGCTCCAGTTGTTGTGCCAACTCATACATCTCGTTATAATTCCTGATCCTCGATGTGATCAGCTGGCTTTTCAATTCCGGCTTGAGGCCCTCGCGAAACCTTCTCGCCTTATCCCATGGGTTTTCGATGATTCGGCGAGCGAACCTCGACAATCTTGCGAACTCGCCTTCGTACTGGTCCACGGTCATCGATCCTTGGCGCAGTCGCAGAAATTCTTCCATCTTCCTTTCCTGCGCAGCCTCAGAGAAGTATTTTCCATTGAAGGCCTCACAGAACGTTGCCCACGTCCTTACTGCTCCTTCCGGAAAAACTCGCTCTCTGGTGGCTTTCCACCAGTCATCCGCAGTTCTCTGCAGCTGGTATTCTGCCAGCATCACTTTATCATCTTCCGTACACCTCAGTACGGTAAATGCTTTTTCTAGTTGCTCCGTCCAAAATAATGCTACTTCAGGTCCTCCAGTCCCGTCAAACTTTGGCGGGTGCAGCTTCAAAAATTGTTCCACTAGATGGGGCGCTTGTCGCCCTTCAGCAGTTTGAGCGGCAGCAGCTCTTTCCCAATCTGCCTGCCCATCAAGTTCCCCATTCAGCCAACATCCTCATCATCCTGAACAGTGGTTCAGCTCTTCTGAACGGACACTGCGGTATTGCTCTCACCCTTACCGACTGACTGTGAGTCTCACCCGCTGGTGGAACTGGCGGAACCTGGGAGCTCGACGCTCCGCCTGACCTTCTTCTTCCTCGGGTCGACGGGTTTCCCGCAGCTGGGACCCGCGAGCCGGACGCTTCCCTTGTCCTTTTGCCCCGACCGCTCATGATTCCTACGTATTCTCACAAGATCCTGCTACAATTCCGCCAAGGAATTAGTAGTCCGAAACTCAATTCTAGGCAACTCACGCCTAACTACAGACCAGCACACGGTCTACAACAGAACAACTAAGGCTCTAAACAAGCAAGGGCGATAACCACGCCCTAATCTTACCTCTGGTCCAGACGCACCTGCAGTTTACTAATACAGAACTCAACACCAATCAACAACAATGCAGGTTATCAATCACATGCGCCAAACAAGAGTCATACAACGTTTTCCCCTTCTGTCCTATCTTAGGGGTCTCGCTAGCTATCTACCCCACAATCTGTCATCCTTATAACTCCCAACCTCGATTAGTCTCTGATCGAGCTGACCTTGCTCTGATACCACTCAACGGGAGGCTGTCACGCCCCGCCCCTCTCGAGCGACCACGCGACAAGACCTCGATCCGCGAGCCTCGTCGAATGCCCAACTGACCTGCGATCGCCCAGGAAAAACATCGCGGCCAGACGACGGCTTAACGAAACGCAAGCGAAAGCGTCTACTCAACTCCCGACAAACAAACAGGCAGGTATTAGATGACAGTAGCCAATTCAAAGTTATAACATTATAACTTGATATAAATAATCACACCATTAACAAACGAAACATATATATAATATATAATATACACATATAACGAGACTAGTTAGGCACAGCACCAATGGTACAAGTGCCTACCAAAAGAAAACCCCCCCCTGCGATCACTCCGCTACCAAAAGCTCACAGGATCTCACCACTGTAACCCATATCTCGTCCTCGCGTGTACCTCGATGTCTGCAAGCCAGTCGATAGGCCCGCAAAAGCTTAAGGCTCCTCTATCTCTACAGCTCCTATCCATACCTAATAGGTCCTCCAAAAACTTCTATGGAACCCTCAAACTTCAGAGGCACTAATACTCTACCCTCATCTACTAGACTTACTCCACACGCTTATATACAGTGTCAGATGCCCGATAAGTAGACTCCCATCTCTCTATCTCCTTGGTTACCAAAAAGTACTCCCAAATTCTCCATTGCTAAGGCTGTGGATCTGAAAGGCGATCAGCCGCAAGTGAGTCTAATGACTCAGCGAGTAAACATACCGATAAAAAGAGGGACGTGCATATGTGAATGAGACAAACAAGCACACACGAATAGATAGCTCATACTACATCAGACTCATTCAATATAGTCATTCGATCTCACGCAGTTCAAGTCTAATCAAGTCCATTGACACGCATAGT
>JAGVVM010020561.1:0-15491 GCA_019149425.1 Psidium friedrichsthalianum
CCCCCCTTCCCCCCCCCCCCCCCCCCCCCCTTTCCCCCCTTTCCCTCCCCCCTTCGTGCCACCCCTGCCTTTCGCCCCTCCCCCCTGTTTACTAAATAAAGCCCCCCTACTATCCCGTTTGGTTCCCTCCGCGTGCGGTCACGCCCCCCCCTCTCGAGCGACCACGCGACAGGACCTCCGATCCGCGAGCCTCGTCGAATGGCCAACTGACCTGCGATCGCCCAGGAAAACATCGCGGCCAGACGACGGCTTAACGAAACGCAAGCGAAAGCGTCTACTCAACTCCCGACAAACAAACAGGCAGGTAGATAGCTGACAGTAGCCAATTCAAAGTTTAAACTCACAACCTGATTTATATAAGGGGCACCATGAACAAACTAATCATATATATATATATATAAGAACTAGTTATGCACAGTACAAATATACAGGCTACCAAAAGAAAACTCGCCCCTGCGATCACACGCTCCAAAAATGGTGCTCGGGCGCTCCTACTCAAAAAGGGACAACTACAGAGCCTTACAACCCTAGCCTGACTCGGCCTCGCTATCCTCGAAAGACGGTAGCTCCTCGGGATCGGACTCGTCAGACTCCTCTGGTACGGGCTCAGCTGCGCCGCGTCAACAAGGTCGACCTCGTGGCCGTCGATCTCCATGGGCCAGTACTCTGCAGGCTCCTTCTCCTCCATCGGATTTGGGTCAATGACCTCACCTCCAAAAGTCACAGGGTCTACCACCCCATACTCGTCCTCGCTTTGTACCTCTATGTCCATGCCTGTGATAGGCCCGCTAAAAGCTAAGGCTTGTCTCTCGTACCAGGCCTCGAACCTCAAGGGCTCCAAGACCTGTCCACCCTCGTCAATCCATACTATACATTCTACTCGCTTATACACAGTATCACCGGGGCTATGGTATAGGGATTCCCATCTCTCTATCTTCTTAGGTTCTCCAAAAAGCACACCCAAATTCTCTATTGCTGAGGTCGTGGATCTGAAAGGCGATCAGCCGCAAGTGAGTCTAATGACTCAGCGAGTAAACATACAAATAAAACAGATGGTCATGCGCATGTGAATAAGATCAAACAGGCATAACACGAATAGATACCTCATACTACATCAAAATCATTCAATATAGTCTATCGACTCACGCAGGTCAATGTCGAATCTAAACACACTACACGCAAAGTATGCTATCTCAGAGTTATATTAATTCATTCTTGTCTCCACAGTTCTCACGCCCGCGCATAAAGCGCCACAGGCCGTGCCTCGAGCCCACGCATAAAGCGTTCACAGGCTGGCGCCTTATCTCTCCAGCTACCCCGTACCGTGCACGCTCACGCGCCCTCAGCAAGCGAAGAAACTGCAAGCCGGAACTGCGACACCACCTGTTCTCATACCGATCTCATCGGTCGAGCCATTCTCACCTTTATCGCTCCCATTCTCGTGCCGGTCCCGTCGGCCGAGCACAAACTTGATCTTAACTCAAACGACTTGCCAATCTCATATATCGTGCTAGACAACTCAGCATACTCATTTAATGCTTTCAAATGCATAATTTCAAGCACGACAGTCATTAGTCAGGCAATCAGTCATAAACAATCGACAATGTATCACTAAGCAAACCAGCAAACTCAGTGTCGTTCTCATAACTTACTAACACTCGTGGAAACCAGCTTTGATACAAAGGAATTTCACCTCTAATTCACGTCGAACAAATCGCGAATTAACCATGATATACACGCATGTACACAATTGAAGGTATTGGTGCCGATTAATCCCATATTTCTAAATTTTAGTCTACAATAAATCATCTAGGTCTCCCACGTGCACCATATTCTGTTCGGTCACCTTGTGCACCTCAGTATACTCATGTTTCCGTCCCCAATTAGTCACAACAGAACAGCAAGTTTATAAGCAGAAATTCCAGCAGACTACACTTGAAACAGAACCGGTTTTGATGCCCCATTTATCACCGAAATTTTGGCAGCCTCTCCTCTCTAACTAGTCATCAACTACCCACAAAATGACAGTACAAATAGGCTTAAACTTGACACCGAATACGCACAGCAACACAGCAACAGAATTCAGCAAAAATCGATACTAAACAGTCAGATTTTTAGTCCAATAACTATCCAGAATTTCTGTCATTTGGCAAGTTAATAACCCAACTAATCATCCTCACTTGCTCTACAACATATCAGGTAAGTTTACTCACAATTTGGCAGCTTGGAATGGCTGGAAAAAGGGGAGAAACCAGCCGAACTTGGACTGATGCACACCGGCGGCAGAATTGGACCAGAGAGAGAGAAGGAAAGAAGCGGCCGGCTTGGGCTGGTCCCGAGCAAGAAGAAGCAGTCCACGGTGGCAAGGGGAGGTAGAGGAAGGTTGCTGGTGGTGGCGTGTGAGCGGTGAGGGCCGGCTGCAGCTCCGGCGGTGCAGCAAGGAGAGAGGACTCGAGAGAGAGAGAACCGAGAGAGAGAGGTGATGGGTCAGCCGGTCCAAAAAAAATGAGGGAGAGAGAGACGGTAGCCACGTTCCTTTGCTTCAAACAGGAGAGAGAGAGAGAGGGCAAGAGTGGCCGGCCAAAAGCTTCTCTTGCAAGCCAAGGACAAGCTTGCTCTACAAGCTTGGATAAAAGTCAACTAACAAGCCAATCAAAGCATGCCAAGTGTCATGGTGGGTCATGGTTGCCAAAGAAGTCAAATTGGCAGCCAAGAAGTCAAATTGGAAGCCAATTAGATGAGGACAAGTGGCGGTGTAGGTGGATTTAATTGATTTTATTTATTGGCGAAGAAACGGGACCCGGCGACTCGACCGGCAGAGCGAATTTTTGGAAATTGCAAGTTTGCAGTCAAAACGAAGCAGACGACTAGACGATTTCAATTCTAGTGTCTAAACTCTCTAAAAACTCACTGATTAATTTCTAAGGAACTGAGAGCGAACCGGGGGCAAAACGGTCATTTTCTCTTGTTGCCTCATTCTTGGCACTCCACACTAATTTCAACACTCTGGAGCTCATTGCGATGTTCAATCCACTTATTGCAAAGCCCTAAGACCTTCGATTGTCCTAAATCAGGAGTCCGTTTCGTGGCCACATTCATTGACTCGTGACTTTAGCAAATGCTCAGGCCAACGGGCGGCGGATAGGAGATACGCGTATCGACCGTCAGGTCCACGTACTTTAAATCCTAAATCGCCCTTCCCTTTTGGTTAGCCATCCCGAGGTGATCAATCTCGACTGAGATCCGACTAGAGTGCGAGCAATGAAATACATCCATTCTATTTAGATATCTGAAAAAGGATCGAAAATCCAGGGCGTTACAATTCTTCCCTCCTTAAAGAAATTTCGTCCTCGAAATTACAACTGACCAGTATTTACAACATTTAATCAAACAGGTACGGATACTTGAGTCTCATTTCATCTTCATTCTCCCAGGTCGCTCCTTCCGTACCATGATGTTCCCAAATGACTTTAACCAGTGGCACTGTCTTCGTTCTCAGAACTTGTTCCCGTCTGTCCTCGATTCTGACTGGTCTCTCTACGTAGGACACTCTATCGTCCACGTCTATAACTTCATGATCGAGGATATGCCCAGGGTCTGGTTCATACTTTCTCAACATCGATACATGAAAGACGTTGTGCACTTGAGACAGGTTCGGTGGCAAAGCAAGCCGATAAGCTAACCCTCCAATCCTTTCCAGGATCTCGAATGGGCCTACGAATCTCGGACTCAATTTACCCTTTTTCCCAAATCGAGATAGTCCACGCATCGGCGACACCTTTAAGAACACGTGGTCTCCAACCTGGAATTCCAATGGCTTGCGTCTTTTATCTGCATAGCTTTTCTGGCGACTCTGCGCTGTCTTCAATCTGTCTCTAATCACTCGTACCGTTTCCACTGACTGTTGGACTAATTCTGGTCCAGTCACACTTCTCTCACCAACCTGATCCCAACACAGAGGAGTTCGACAGGCTCTGCCATATAAAGCCTCGAATGGCGCCATTCTGATACTCTGCTGATAGCTGTTATTGTAGGCAAACTCTATCAAATGTAGTTGTTCTTCCCAGCTACCTTTAAAATCAATTACACAGGCTCTCAGCATATCCTCTAGAGTCTGAATAGTCCTTTCTGACTGTCCATCCGTCTGCGGGTGGTAAGCAGTGCTGAAATGCAGTTCCGATCCCAAGGCGGTTTGCAGACTCTTCCAAAATGTGGCGGTAAACCTGGGATCACGATCCGACGTTACTGACACTGGTACTCCGTGAAGACGAATGATCTGTCGGATATACAATTCAGCTAGTTTCTCCAAAGCAAGATCCTTTCTTACAGCAATGAAGTGAGCCGACTTTGTCAATCTGTCGACTACTACCCAAATTGAATCATTGCCCCTTTGGCTCCTTGGCAAGTTTGTCACAAAATCCATGGTGACATGTTCCCACTTCCACTCCGGAATCTCTAGGGGTTGCAGCAATCCTCCAGGCTTACAGTGCTGCGCTTTCACCTGCTGACAGGTCAGACATTTGGCCACATACTTTGCCACGTCCACTTTCATCCCATTCCACCAGTAATGTTGCCGCAGATTCTGATACATCTTAGTACTGCCAGGGTGAATACTATAGCTGCTGCGATGAGCTTCAGACAGGATTTCTTCCCTTAAATTCTCATCATTAGGCACGCACCATCGCCCTTGGAACTTCAATACCCCATCTTCAGTAACCTTAAACTCCGGTCTCCGTTTATCTGCATCCAAAAGCAAAATCTTCTGCAGGTCAGGGTCCGTGGATTGTAATTCCTTGATTCTCACTTGAATGGTCGGTTCGATTCGCAGCGTAGCCATTAGACTCGAGAGGTGTCCTACCTCTAGCTTAAATTCCGAGTCTCTCAATCCTGCCAACAAGGTCCATTCTTTAATTACCATCTGCGCGACGCTTGACTTGCGACTGAGAGCGTCCGCTACCTTATTGGCCTTCCCTGGGTGATACAGTATGTCGCAGTCGTAGTCTTTCAGCAATTCCATCCAGCGACGCTGTCTCAAGTTCAATTCCTTCTGAGAAAACAGTACTTCAAACTCTGATGGTCCGTGTAAATCTGGAATCTTTCTCCGACCAAATAGTGTCTCCATATCTTTAATGCAAACACTACTGCTGCCAATTCTAAGTCGTGCGTCGGATAGTTCATCTCATGGGGTCTTAATTGTCGAGATGCATATGCCACTACTCGTCCATGTTGCATCAAGACACATCCCAATCCTCTCAATGACGCATCACTGTAGATTTCGAACCCTCCAGGTCCTGACGGAATAGTCAAAACTGGTGCCGTCGTCAGTCTGCCCTTAAGCTCTTGAAAACTATTCTCGCATTTATCTGTCCATTCAAATCTCGTTTCCTTCTTTAATAAATGCGTCAACGGAGTTGCGATTGCGGAGAACCGTTCCACGAATCGTCGATAATACCCCGCCAATCCAAGAAAGCTTCGCACTTCCGTTACAGTCGTCGGTCTGGGCCATTTCTCAACTGCCTCAATCTTGGATGGATCCACTGATATTCCTTCTCCGAAACTATGTGTCCGAGAAATGCCACTCTGTTAAGCCAAAATTCGCACTTGCTGAACTTAGCAAACAGGGAATGTTCCCTTAGGGTCTGTAGAACTATTCTTAAATGCAATTCGTGATCCTTCATGCTCTTCGAATAAATCAAAATGTCGTCAATGAACACAATTACGAACTGATCAAGAAATTCCTTGAATACTCTATTCATCATGTCCATAAAAGCAGCAGGGGCATTCGTTAATCCAAACGGCATAACCGTAAATTCATAATGCCCATACCTTGTCCGAAAAGCAGTCTTTGGAATGTCCTCCTTTCTGATTCTCAATTGATGGTATCCCGTCCTCAAGTCAATCTTAGAAAACGTTGACGCTCCCTGCAACTGATCGAACAGATCGTCAATTCTTGGCAACGGGTACTTGTTCTTAATAGTCACCTGATTCAGCTGCCGATAGTCAATACATAGCCGCAGCGATCCGTCTTTCTTCCTGACGAACAACACTGGCGCACCCCATGGTGATGCGCTTGGTCTGATGAAACCCTTATCGAGCATTTCTTGCATCTGCACTTTAAGTTCTTTTAGCTCTGACAACACCATCCTATAAGGTGCTTTCGAAATTGGCTCTGTCCCTGGGGCCAATTCGATTACGAACTCAACCTCACGTTCTGGCGGTAGTCCTGGCAACTCTTGCGGAAAAACGTCAGGAAATTCACACACAACTGCCACGTTTTCCAACTTAGATTCTTTTACCGTAGGATCCGCTACCGACGCCAGAAACCCTTCACATCCTTCGCCTAGTAATTTAGTCGCCTCGAGCGATGAAATCCAGGGTATTGAGGTTCCTCCTCGACTCCCTACAAACTCATATCTAGGGTGACCCACTGGACTAAGCTGGATCACCCCGTTACTACAATCGATAACGGCCCCATGCTTAACTAACCAATCCATCCCCACTATAATGTCAAAGTCATGCATGGGCAAAACTATCAGGTCGATAGACTCTTCTCTATTTCCCAGAATTACTTTACACCCCTGACATCCTAACGAAGCAATAACTTTATCCTTTAATGGGGTTTCAACATGCAATAGTATAGCAAGCGGCTTCACTTCCATGCCAACCAATTTAACAAACTGCTCTGACACAAACGAATGAGATGCTCCGGGATCAAACAAAGCATAAGCTGCATGTCCACACAGAGAAAGGGTACTTGTGATCACACCAGGCGCACTTTCCGCTTCCTTTCGCGCCACTGCATATACTTTTCCTTGCGCCGGTGGTCTACTCTGCACATTCAGTGGTGTCGACCCCATTGATGACCCTAGCTGTGGTCTCTGTTGAGGAACTTGCGGTCTAAAAGCCCGTTTCGAGCAGCTCCTCGCAAAATGCCCAGTCTGTCCGCATATGTAATAGGCGCCCATCTTCCTTGGACAAGGACGGCCTCCGTGACTCTGTCCGCATTCATTACACCTCATCCCACCGAATTGAATCGGTTTCCTTATGTCCTTTCGAATAGGTGGTGCAAACTTGCGGTTGTCCACCATCGGTCTCTTACCGAAACTCCTGTTATCTCGCCCCGGCACAAATCTGGATCCTGACGCTACAGTCCTTTCCATCGTATCCCGCTCCAGTTGTTGTGCCAACTTATACATCTCGTTATAATTCTTGATCCTCAATGTGATCAGCTGGCTTTTCAATTCCGGCTTGAGGCCCTCGCGAAACCTTCTCGCCTTATCCCATGGGTTTTCGATGATTCGGCGAGCGAACCTCGACAATCTTGCGAACTCGCCTTTGTACTGGTCCACGATCATCGATCCTTGGCGCAGTCGCAGAAATTCTTCCATCTTCCTTTCTTGCGCAGCCTCAGAGAAGTATTTTCCATTGAAGGCCTCACAGAACGTTGCCCACGTCCTTACTGCTCCTTCCAGAAAAACTCGCTCTCTGGTGGCTTTCCACCAGTCATCCGCAGTTCTCTACAGCTGGTATTCTGCCAGCATCACTTTATCATCTTCCGTACACCTCAGTACGGTAAATGCTTTTTCTAGTTGCTCCGTCCAAAATAATGCTACTTCAGGTCCTCCAGTCCCGTCAAACTTTGGCGGGTGCAGCTTCAAAAATTGTTCCACTAGATGGGGCGCTTGTCGCCCTTCAGCAGTTTGAGCGGCAACAGCTCTTTCCCTAATCTGCCTGCCCATCAAGTTCCCCATTTCAGCCAACATCCTCATCATATCTCGAACAGTTGGTTCAGCTCCTTCCGGAACCTGCGGTATTTCCACTGCTGGGACCTGAGTCTCACCCGCTGGTGGAACTGGCGGAACCTAGGAGCTCGACGCTCCGCCTGACCTTCTTCTTCCTCGGGTCGACGGGTTTCCCGCAGCTGGGACCCGCGAGCCGGACGCTTCCCTTGTCCTTTTGCCCCGACCGCTCATGATTCCAACGTACTCTCACAAGATCCTGCTACAATTCCGCCAAGGAATTAGCAGTCCGAAACTCAATCTCAATTCTACAACAGAACAACTAAAGGCTCTTAAACAAAGCAAGGGCGATAACCACGCTCTAATCTTACCTCTGGTCCAGACGCACTGCAGTTTACTAATACAGAACTGAACACCAATCAACAACAATGCAGGTTATCAATCACATGCGCCAAACAAGAGCCATACAACGTTTTCCCCTTCTGTCCTATCTTAGGGGTCTCGCTAGCTATCTACCCCACAATCTGTCATCCTTATAACTCCCAACCTCGATTAGTCTCTGATCGAGCTGACCTTACTCTGATACCACTCAACGAGGAGGCTGTCACGTCCTGCCCCTCTCGAGCGACCACGCGACAAGACCTCCGATCCCAAGCCTCGTCGAATGGCCCAACAGACCTGCGATCGCCCAGGAAAACATCGCGGCCAAACGACGGCTTAACGAAACGCAAGCGAAAGCATCTACTCAACTCCCGACAAACAAACAGGCAGGTAGATAGCTGACAGTAGCCAATTCAAAGTTATAAACATTATAACCTGATTATAAATAAGGGGCACCATGAACAAACTAATCATCATATATATATATATAAGAACTAGTTATGCACAGTACAATATACAGGCACAGAAGAAAAACTCGCCCCTGCGATCACACGCTCCAAAAATGGTGCTCGGGCGCTCCTACTCAAAAGGGACAACTACAGAGCGTTACAACCCTAGCCTGACTCGGCCCCGCTATCCTCGGAAGACGGTAGCTCCTCGGATCAGACTCGTCAGACTCCTCTGGTACGGGCTCAGCTGCCAGCTGCGCCGCGTCAATAGGGTCGACCTCGTGGGTCTATCTCCATGGGCCAGTACTCTGCAAGCTCCTCCTCCTCATCGGATCTGGGTCAATGACCACCCTCCAAAAGTCACAGGGTCTACCACTTCGTACTCGTCCTCGTTCTGTACTTCTATGTCCATGCTGTGATAGGCCCACTAAAAGCTAGGCTGTCTCTCGTACCAGGCCTCACAACCTCAAGGGCTCCAAGAACTGTCCACCCTTGTCAACCCATACTATACATTCTACTCACGCTTATACACAGTATCACCGGGGGTATGCTATAGGGATTCCCATCTCTCTATCTCCTTAGGATCTCAAAAAGCACACCCAAATTCTCCATTGCTAAGGTCGTGGATCTGAAAGGCGATCAGCCGCAAGTGAGTCTAATGACTCAGTGAGTAAACATACTGATAAACAGAGGGTCGTGCGTATGTGAATAAGACCAAACAAGCCGGAACTACGACACTGCCCGTTCTCGTACTAATCTCGTCGATCGAGCCATTCTCACCTTATCGCTCCAATTCTTGTGTCGATTCCGTCGGCCGAGCACGATCTCCTTTCTCACAACTTGCCTCATCGAATTCACGTATCAAACAACAATCCAGGCCAAATTCAATATCTCAAATTACACAATCAGGCATGTTGTCCAATTGTTCACACAATCATGCAAGTCATTCGTATTCGCACGTAAAATATTTCGAAGTATAATATACAACACAATGTCGTACTCTCGGCTCATTATCACTCATGGAAGTCAGCTCTATTTCAAGCGGACTCTTTCCCTAATTCGCATCAAGCAGACACATTATTCTCATTTCAAGCATTATAATACAACGGTTCGATAATAGCCCTCAATGATCACATTTTAAGGAATCGACTCAAATTGAAATTTCTCAACTCTTGCCCACGTTTTCACCTTCGGTCACTCTATAAATCTCAACACCATTCTGTTTGCCTCTCCAATTAATCACATGAAATTGGCAAGATCAAAACAGAAAATTTCAACCAAGAATCAACCTATTCTCAACGGTTCACCGGTTCGGTGTAGTCTCGATTCATCGAAGTTTTTGGGCAGCACTTCACCTCATTTGGCGACCTAAAACCTACACGTATTCTACCCTAAAATACCAGTATAATCCACGGCATACACAACCATCAATTTAGTCAAATATGCACAGCAAAAACGCCGTGAACATCAAAGGAAAACAACTCAGTCGACTTGCTCTAAAACTCATGAAACTTGGTCTAATCTCATCCCCGAACCACACCCATTAAAGGCAACTAAAGGCAGAGGATTACTCACCAAAACAAGCTTGAAAGTCCACAAATTGAAGGCAGCAAACTGACTGCAAACCAACAGCAAAACGTGTCAAAACAGGAAAAATAGGGCAGACTTTGAATCAGTGCTGTGACTCTGTAGGAGGTTTTTTCGAAGATATACGCTTGAAGATTATCGAAGCTTGAGGTCTTACGAGTACACAGGCGAAACAGAGCGCGATTCGGAGTTCGGACGACCCCGCACGAGTCGATTTCCTCCGGGCGCGCGCTGGAACCCGCGAAAACAGACTCTCGGCCGAATGAAGGAAAAAAGAAGAAGAAGAAAGAGATTGAAGAGAGAAGAGAAGGGCCACGGTTCCAAAATGAAAAGAGAGAGAGAGAGACAAGAATGGCCGGCCAAAAGCTTCTCTTGCAAGCCAAGGGCAAGCTTGTTCTACAAGCTTGGAGGAAAAGTCAATTAACAAGCCAATCAAAGCATACCAAGTGTCATGGTGGGTCATGGTTGCCCAAGAAGTCAAATTGGCAGCAAAAGAAGTCAAATTAGAAGCCAATTAGGTGAGGACAAGTGGCGGTGTAGGTGGATTTAATTGATTTTATTTATTGGCGAAGAAACGAGACCCGGCGACTCGATCGGCAGAGTGAATTTTTGGAAATTGCAAGTTTGCAGTCAAAACGAAGCAGACGACTAGACGATCTCAAATCTAATGTCTAATCTCTCTAAAAACTCACTGATTAATTTCTAAGGAACTGAGAGCGAACCGGGGGCAAAACGGTCATTTCCTCTTATTGCCTCCTTCTTGGCACTCCACACCAATTTCAACACTCTGGAGCTCATTGCGATGTTCAATCCACTTATTGCAAAGCCCTAAGACCTTCGACTGCCCTAAATCAGAAATCCGTTTCGTGGCCAAATTTGTTGACTCGCGACTTTAGCAAATACTCAGGCCAACGGGCGGCGGATAGGAGATACGCGTATCGACCGTCAGGTCCACATACTTTAAATCCTAAATCGCCTTTCCCTTTTGGTTAGCCATCCCGAGGTGATCAATCTCGACTGAGATCTGACTAGAGCGCAAGTAACGAAATACATCCATTCTATTTAGATATCTGAAAAAAAGATCGAAAATCCAGGGCGTTACATGTGAGGTTTAAAAAACTTAGGAAAAATGAAAAAAAGGTGGCATCCTAACCTTGATTACGTGTCATGGAGTCATTATGACAAACTTTACTTGGTCATCAAGGTTTCAATTGGCCTACCAATGATGACATCTCAAGATTTGCTAATCATTGGCCTTGGATTACCATAATTAAGTCTAAGGAGCAAGTGGCCCAATAGACTTCTTTGGGGTGTCCCTAGCCAAGATAGCTCTTTAATAACTTAGTAGATAATGTCTCCTCTAAGGTTACCATGGCATTCTCTACTTGGCTATTATGTTTCCAAATGGCATAGTCATGATCATGTCTCAAGATTTGGTCATGATGAACTTAAGCTTGAAGAGATCCAATGAGAATGCTAAGAATAACCCTTCATTAATTAACTATAATCAAACTAGACGATGCAGAGGATGAGGTAAGAGAGCAAGCTTCTAAAGTAAGCTATGGGTATCCTCTTCCATAAGGTAAGGAGAAAAAAGCTTATACACCAAGCTAGAGAGTGAATTATTCCATAGGCTATACATGAAAATATCTGGATGTCATAGATAATGATTTTGGTGTTGGTTTTGATGCATGTCACATTATACTCTAGTGCCACAGATATTGGAGTGAGTAATCTAATCTGATTGAACCGCATACTTATTTGAGCATTTCTCACAATTCGTACTTTTTCTCACATGTTTGATACAAAAGTGCTTCTTGATCACAATCAAGTCCCCAAGAGCCTTTGATGGGTCGTGGTGGACATAGTTTGGCTCATGGCACACATACGCATTCTTCCTTATGACCACCTTGTTTGCTCTCTACTCAAGCTTCCATGGGAAGGTGTGCCCTCTTTTGTGGAGTTGTATGTTCTGATCTCTTTCAAATCCGTAGTTGTAGATCTCATAGATAAATTGTTTGTCGCCATTAGAGTCTTGGGAGATCGAGTGACGACTTTTACATCTGGGTCTGATTTAAATTGATGCATAAATTCAGTAAGAAGAAAAATTGAAGAAGAGCAGTAATTGGGATACAAATTTTATCTAGGTTGCTTGGGAGTTTTCTCTTTTTCTATGGAGAAGGAGGTGGTGGTGGGGTAAAGTCATATTTTTGAGGTCTGTTACTGGAAGAAACGCTAGTAGCGTCCCTAGAAGCATGCGGTGATTCTTGAAACCTTGCCATGAAAGGTGATGATGTTATGATGTTAGCTTCTTTTCTCGTGACAAAAGGAGCAGCAAGAAATTAGGTGTGTGTATACATATATATTTTACATAAAGTTGTAAACATCACATAATCATGCAAAAAACTTCATCAATATTGAACACTTGCAATCTCTTACAATATGAACAAAAAATCTCTTACAATATTTAAATATTACTTAAGTTGTATTTAAATTTTCGCAAATTTTTTGCACGTCAATTGCACAATAAAAAAAAGTGATCCATTTCCTTCCCTCACAACCTTTCTCTTTCAAACAACACTTTTCCTCCGTAGCGCATCAATTGCACATTTTTCTTCTCCCGGATTTTTCAATTACACTTCTATCTGCCACCAAAATTTCAACTATTATCGAATTTTCTATGGCATATATATATGTGGAAGATCTTATTTGAGAAAATAAGGGAGGATGTGGCAATCATGCACTGATTACACAAAAGTCACTTTGGGTTGTTTTGATAGGCGAGTGCTTTCATTTGATTTCTTAGCTGACATTTAGTTCATTATGATGCGATTATCATCTCAATGTCATAATGTGCTTCTACATTCTTTTGCAATTTCTCAAGTTGCAAAAGAATGTAGACAATGTAGAGGATGTTGTAAATGAGCAAGCTTCCAAAGTAAGCTATTGGTAACTTCTTCCATAAGCTAAAGAGAAAATTTTTCTATACCAAGTTAGAGAATGACTTATTCCATAGGCTAGACATGAAAATATCCTGATGTCATAGATAATGATTTTTGTGTTGGGTTTGATGCATGTCATATTATACTTTGGTGCCACAGATATTGAAGTGGGTCTTCCAATCCGATTCAACTGCATACCTCTTTGAACATTTCTCACACTTCGGACTTCTTCTCACCATGTTTTCTACAAAAGTGCTTCTTATCCTAGTCAAGTCTCCAAGAGCCTTTGATGGGTCAGGATGGACCTAGCTTGGCTCAGGGCACACATACACGTATTTCCTTATGACTACCTTGTTTGCTCTCCACTCGAGCTTCCGTGAGAAGTTGTGCTCTCTTCTGTGGAGCCATATAATTTGATATTTCTTAAATTCCTAGTTATAGATCTCACAAACCAACTTGTTTGTGGCCATTAGAGTCTTGGGAGATAGAGTGACGATTTTTGCGTTTGGGTCGGATTAAAATAGATACATAAATTCAGTGACAAGAAAAATTGAAGAAGAGCATTTGAGTTTTACATGGGTTGCTCTAGAGCTTTCAGTTTTTCTTTAGAGGAGGAAGCTGGGGAGTGATTTGAGTCTTTGGAGGTTGTGTTAGAGCAAAGTCATATTGTTAAGATCTATAGTTGGAAGAAGCACTGGTGGCGTCTTCAGTGATTCTAGAAATCCTGTCATGGAAGGTGATGATGTTATGGTGCTAGCTTCTTTTTCCACGACAAGGAGAAGCAAGAAATGACGTGTATATTTATTATGTAAAGTTGTCCACTTCACGCATTCATGCAAAAACTTCATCAATATCAAACACTTGAAATCTCTTACAATATGAACAAAAGATCCCTTACAATAATTAAATATTACGTGAAGTTGTACTTAATTTTTTTTTGTAACATTTAAGACTTTAAAAAAGTATTATTTTTTTGCACATCTTTTGCACATCAATTGCACAACAATAGCACTTTCCCTCCGTAGCGGTCAATTGCACATTTTTCTTCTAGCCGATATTTCAATTACACTCCCATATGTCACCCAAAATTTCAACTGTTATCGATTTGTCTACGTCACATATACAGGGAAGAACTTATTTGAGCAAATGAGGGAGGACGCGAGAATCATGTACTATCTACATAAAAGCCACTATGAGTTGTTTTAATAGGCAAAATGCTTTCATTTGATTTCTCAACTGATATTTATGTGGATTATGATGTGATTATCATCTCAATGTCCCAACGTGCTTCGACATTCTTTTGCAATTTCTCAAGCTGCAAAGGAATGTAGACGACGCAGAGGATGAGGTAAATGAGCAAGTTTCTACAGTAAACTATGGTATCTTCTTTTTTTGGTAAGGGCAATGATATCTTCTTCCACAAGCTAAAGAGAAAAAAACTTCTATACCAAGCTAGAGAGTGACTTATTCCATAGGCTAGACATGAAAATATTCGGATGTCATAGATAATGATTTTGGAGTTGTATTTGATGCATGCCACATTTTACTCTAGTGTCACAGACGTTGGAGTGAGTCATCTAATGTGATTGAATCGTATACCTATTTGAGTATTTCTCACACTTCGGACTTTTTCTCACAATGTTTTATATAGAAGTGCTTCTTGATTGCGGTCAAGTCCCCAAGAGCCTTTGATGGGTCGTGGTGGACACAGCTCGGCTTAGGGCACATATACACGTTCTTCCTTATGACCACCTTATTTGCTCTCTGCTCGAGCTTCGATGGGAGGGTGTGCCCTCTTTTGTGAAGCCATATGTTCTGATCTCTATGAAATCCTTAGCTGCAGATCTCATAGATAAACTTGTTTGTCGCCATTAGAGGCTTGGGAGATTGAGAAACGACTTCCGTATTTGGGTTTGATTTAAGCCGATGCATAAATTCAAGAAGAAGAGAAACTGAAGAAGTGCAATAATTGGGATAAGAGCTTTACCTACGTTGCTAGGGAGTCTTCTCTTTTTCTTCGGAGGAGAAGGTTGGGGAATGATCCAAGTCCATAGAGGTTATGGCAGAGTAAAGTTATATTGTTGAGGTTTGTTGGTGGAAGAAGCACTAGTGGCGTTGCTAGAAGAATGCAGTGATTCTTGAAACCCCGCCATGGAAGGTGATGATATTATGATGTTAGCTTCTTTTCCCATGACAAAAGGAGAAGCAAGAAATGAGGGGTACATATATTGCGTAAAGTTGTACACGTCACATATTCGTGCAAAAATTTCATCAACATCGAAAACTTGAAATCTCTTACAATATGAACAAAAGATCTCTTGCAGTATTTAAATTTTCACAACTTCGTTGCACATCAGTTGCATAATAACAAAAAGTGATCCATTTCCTTCCCT
>JAGVVM010020562.1:0-33518 GCA_019149425.1 Psidium friedrichsthalianum
AAATGAAAAAAGGTGGCATCCTAACTTTGATTATGTGTCATGTAGTCATTATGACAAAATTTACTTGGTCATCAAGGTTTCAATTGCCTACCAATGATGACATCTCAAGATTTGCTAATGATTACCATAATTAAGTCTAAGGAGCAAGTGGCCCAATAGACTTCTTTGGGGTGTCCCTAGCCAAGATAGCTCTTTAATAACTTAGTAGATAATGTCTCCTCTAAGGTTACATGGCATTCTCTACTTGGCTATTATGTTTCCAAATGGCATAGTCATGATCATGTCTCAAGATTTGGTCATATGAATATGATGAATTATTAGCTTAAGAGAATGATCCAATGAGAGATCTAAGAATAACCCTTCATTAATTAACTATAATCAAACTAGACGATGCAGAGGATGAGGTAATGAGCAAGCTTCTAAAGTAAGCTATGGGTATCCTTTTCATAAGCTAAGAGGAAAAAACTTCTACACCAAGCTAGAGAGTAACTATTCCATAGGCTATACATGAAAATATCTGGATGTCATAATAATGATTTTGGTGTTCGGTTGATTGCATGTCACATTATACTCTAGTGCCACAGATATTGGAGTGAGTCATCTAATCTGATTGAACCGCATACTTATTTTTGGCATTTCTCACACTTCGTACTTTTTTCTCACATGTTTGTTACAAAAGTGCTTCTTGATCCCAATCAAGTCCCCAAGAGCCTTTGATGGGTCGTGGTGGACACAGTTTGGCTCATGGGACACATACACATTCTTCCTTATGACCACCTTGTTTGCTCTCTACTCAAGCTTCCATGGGAGGGTGTGCCCTCTTTGTGGAGCCATATGTTCTGATCTCTTTCAAATCCGTAGTTGTAGATCTCATAGATAAATCTGTTTGTGGCCATTAGAGTCTTGGGAGATAGAGTGACGACTTTTACATCTGGGTCTGATTTAAATTGATGCATAAATTCAGTAAGAAGAAAAATTGAAGAAGAGCAATAATTGGGATACAAGTTTTATCTAGGTTGCTTGGGAGTTTTCTCTTTTTCTTCGGAGAAGAGGTTAGGGAGTGGTGTGGAGAATGTGGTGGTAAAGTCATATTTTTGAGGTCTGTTACTGGAAGAAGCCTAGTAGCGTCCCAGAAGCATGCGGTGATTCTTGAAACCCTTGCATGGAAGGTGATGATGTTATGGTGTTAGCTTCTTTTCCCGTGACAAAGGAAAACAAGGGGTGTATGACATATATTACGTAAAGTTGTACACATCACATAATCGTGCAAAACTTCATCAATATTGAACACTTGAAATCTCTTACAATATGAACAAAAAATCTCTTACAATATTTAAATATTACTTTAAGTTGTATTTTAAATTTTCGCAACTTTTTTGCACATCAATTGCACAATAAAAAAAGTGATCCATTTCCTTCCCTCACACCTTTTCTCTTTCAAAAAACTTTTCCTCCGTAGCGCATCAATTGCACATTTTTCTTCTCTGGAATTTTTCAATTACACTTCATGCTGCACCAAAATTTCAACTATTATGAATTTTCTATGTCAATATATGTGGAAGATCTTATTTGAGAAAATAAGGGAGGATGCGATAATCATCACTTGATTACACAAAAGTCACTTGGGTTGTTTTGATAGGCAAATGCTTTCATTTGATTTCTTAGCTGACATTTATGTGCATTATGATGCGATTATCATCTCAATGTCATAATGTGCTTCTACATTCTTTTGCAATTTCTCAAGTTGCAAAAGAATGTAGACAATGTAGAGGATGTTGTAAATGAGCAAGCTTCAAAGTAAGCTATGGGTAACTTCTTCCATAAGCTAAAGAGAAAAAACTTCTATACCAAGCTAGAGAATGACTTATTCCATAGCTAGACATGAAAATATCCGGATGTCATAGATAATGATTTTGGTGTTGGGTTTGATGCATGTCACATTTTATACTTTGGTGCCACAGATATTAAGTGGTCTTCTAATCCGATTCAACTGCATACCTCTTTGAACATTTCTCACACTTCGGACTTCTTCTCACCATGTTTTTACAAAAGTGCTTCTTGATCCTAGTCAAGTCCCCAAGAGCCTTTGATGGGTCATGGTGGACCTAGCTTGGCTCAGGGCACACATACACGTATTTCCTTATGACTACCTTGTTTGCTCTCCACTCGAGCTTCCATGAGAGGTTGTGCCCTCTTCTGTGAGCCATATGTTTTGATATTTCTTAAATCTTTGTTATAGATCTCACAAACAACTTGTTTGTGGCCATTAGAGTCTTGGGAGATAGAGTGACGACTTTTTTATTTGGGTCTGATTAAAATAGATACATAAATTCAGTAAGAAGAAAAATGAAGAAGAGCAATTGGGATTTGAGTTTTACATGGTTTGCTTAGGAGTTTCTCTTTTTCTTTGAAGAAGGAAGCTGGGAGTGATTTGAGTGTTGGAGGTTGTGGTAGAGCAAAGTCATATTGTTAAGATCTATTGCTGGAAGAAGCACTGGTGGCGTCACAGCATTAGTGATTCTTGAAACCCTCCCATGGAAGGTGATGATGTTATGGTGCTAGCTTCTTTTCCCACGACAAGGAGAAGCAAGAAATGAGGTGTATATTTATTATGTAAAGTTGTCCACTCACATATTCGCACAAAACTTCATCAATATCAAACACTTGAAATCTCTTACAATATGAAAAAATCCCTTACAATAATTAAATATTACGTGAAGTTGTATTTAATTTTTTTTGTAACTTTTAAGACTTTAAAAAATATTATTTTTTTGCACATCTTTTGCACATCAATTGCACAATAATAACATTTTCCCTCGTAGCGCGTCAATTGCACATTTTTCTTCTAGCCGATATTTCAATTACACTCCCATGTGTCACCATAAATTTCAACTATTACTGAATTGTTTGCGTCACATATATGTGGAAGAACTTATTTGAGAAAATGATGAAGGACGCGAGAATCTTGTACTGCTTACACAAAAGCCGCTATGAGTTGTTTTAACAGGCAAAATGCTTTCATTTTATTTCTCAGCTAACATTTATATGCACTATGATGCCATTATCATCTCAATGTCACAACATGCTTCTCAATTCTTTTAGAATTTCTCAAGCTATAGAAGAATGTAGACGATAAGGTAATGAGCAAGCATCTAAACTATGCTATGGTATCTTCTTCCACAAGCTAAAGAGAAAAAACTTTACACCAAGCTAGAGAGTGACTTATTCCATAGGCTAGACATGAAAATATTCGGATGTCATAGATAATGATTTTGGTGTTGGGTTTGGTGCATGCCACATTGTAGTCCAGTGCAACACATATTGGAGTGAGTCATCTAATCTGATTGAATTGCATACCTATTTGAGCATTTCTCACACTTCAGACTTCTTCTCACCATGTTTTATATAAGAATGCTTCTTGATACAAGTCAAGTCCCTAAGAGCCTTTGATGGGTCATGGTGGACACAGCTCGGCACATGGCACACATACACATTCTTCCTTATAACCACCTTGTTTGCTCTCTGCTCGAGCTTCCCTAGGAGGGTGTGCCCTCTTCTATGAAGTCGTATGTCTTGATCTCTTTGAAATCCTTAGTTGCAGATCTCATGGCTAAACTTGTTTATAGCCATTAAACTTTTAGGAGATAGAGCAACGACTTCTATATCTGGCATCTGATTTAAACAGATGCATAAATTTAGTAAGAAGAAAAACTGAAGAAGAGCAATAATTGGGATATGAGTTTTATCTAGTTACTTGGGAGTTTTCTCTTTTTCTTCGGAGGAGGAGGTTGGGGAGTGATCCTAGTCATTGGAGGTTGTAGTGGAGCAAAGTCATATTGATGAGGTTTGTTGTTGGGAGAAGCATTAGTAACGTCACCAGAAGCATGCAGTGATTTTTGAAACCTTGCCATGGGAAGTGATGATGTTATGGTGTTAGCTTCTTTTCCCGTGACGAAAGGAGAAGCAAGAAATTAGGGGAGTGTGTGTGCGCGCGTGTGTATATATTACATAAAGTTGTACACATCACATATTTGTGCAACAATTTTATTAATATCGTACACTTGAAATCTCTTACAATATCAACAAAAGATGTCTTACAATATTTAAGTATTACTTAAAGTTGTATTTAAATTTTTGTAACTTTTTTGCACATCATTGCACAATAAAAAAAGTTATCCATTTCCTTTCCTCACCACCTTTCCTCTTTCAACTACACTTTCCCTCCATAGCGCGTCAATTGCACATTTTTCTTTTAACCAATTTTTCAATTACACTCCCATTTGCCACCCAAAATTTTAACTATTACCAAATTGTTTATGTCACATTTGCGTGGAAGAACTTATTTGAGAAAATGAGGGAGGATGCAAAAATCGTATACTGATTACACAAAAGTCACTTTGAGCTGTTTTAATAGGCAAATGCTTTTAATTGATTTCTTAGCTGACATTTATATACATTATGTCGCGATTATCATCTCAATGTCACAACATGCTTCTACATTCTTTTATGATTTCTCAAGTTGCGAAAGAATGTAGACAATGCAAAAGATGATGTAAATGAGCAAGCTTCTAAAGTAAGCTATGGGTAGCTTCTTCCATAAGCTATGGCTCTTCTTCAATTTCTCGGACCTCTTTAACGGATTTGAGGCGCTTTGCCTCTTAAGCTTCTCGAGATCTTTAGAAACCATGAGAGGCGGTGTTTGCTTCTCAAGCCCCTCCGACCTTTTAGAGCGCGAAAGCTTAGAATCATGACTGTTTAGGAGGCGGCGCTCTTCGTCAAAGGAGAGCACTTCCTCGCTCTACTTGATTTGGGGCTAATTTAGGAGAGGGAGAGAGGATAGTGTTAGGAGAAACAGGAGAGGCCATTGAGAGAAAGGAGGAAGTAAGAATTTTAGTTTAAAATTTTTTGAGATGTCCCTCATCATGGAGTGCAACAAATGAGTCTCAATAGTCTAGGAAAGGGAAGGAGGAGAGCGTGTCCTGATTAATTAGAAGCGGTCTATTATTTAAGCATGCTCTATGCCCACCCAAGCTTTTATTATTGTCTGCGCAACCGCCGTCCCTCCCAAGCGTACAATGATCATTATTCATTACAGTTTTATTCTGTATCTACTGTTTTTGCTCTGTTGAGGTTAGGCTCTACTCTTTTATTTTAAAAGGTTTTCCTCTCGAAAGCATTATATAGAAAAACACAAAAAAAAAAATTATTGTCCTCTAGACCAGTGTGGACACTATTGTTGGTACGTTGTTATACTCCCTCTCTGCTCTACAGCCCTTCTTCAATCTCTCGAACCTCCTTAACGGACTTGATGCCCTCGACTTTCTCGAGATCTTTAGAACCATGAGCGGCGGTGTTTACTTCTCAAGTCCCTATGACCTTCGAGAAGCGTGAAAGCTTGGAATCATGACTCTTTAGGAGGTGATGCTCTTCACCGGAGGAGAGCGCTCCCTCTCTTTGCTTGATTTAGGGCTGATTCAGGAGAGGGAGAGAGGATAACATCAGGAGAAATAAGGGAGGCCATCGAGAGAGAGAGAGGGAGGGAAGCGAGAGTTTTAGTTTAAAATTTTTTGAAATGTCCCTCATCAGGGAGAGCAACAAACGAGTCTCTATAGTCTAGGAAAGGGGAGAAGGAGAGCACGTCCTTATTAATTAGAGGCGGTCTATTACTTAAGCATGCTCTATGCCAGCCCAGGCTTTTATTATTGTCTGCGCAGTTGCTGTCCCTCCCAAGCATACGATGATCATTATTCATTATAACTCTATTCTGATTCTACTGTTTCTGCTCTGCTAAGGCTAGACTTTGCTCCTTTTATTTTAAAAAGGATTCCTCTCAAAAGCGTTATATAGAGAAACATGCAAAAAATGTTTAGTGTCCTCTAGATCAGTGTGGCCATTGTTATTGGTATGCTGTTACACTTCCTCTCTACTCTGTGGCTCTTCTTCAATCTCACGGACCTCTTTAACGGACTTGAGGTGCTTTGTCCCTTGACCTTCTCGAGATTTTTAGAAACCATGAGAGGCGATGTTTACTTCTCAAATCCTTTCAACTTTCGAAGAGCGAGAAAACTTGGAATCATGACTATTTAGGAGGTGGTGCACTTCGCCAAAGGAGAGCTCTCCCACTTTTCTGCTCAATTTGGGGTTGATTTAGGAGGAGGAGAGAGGATAGTGTCAGGAGAAATAGGGGAGGCCATAGAGAGGGAGGGGGAAGTGAGAGTTTTTAGTTTAAAATTTTCCAGGAAATCTATCATCATGGAGAGCAACAAATGAGTCTCATAGTTCAGGGAGGGAAAGGAGGAGACCGCGTCGTTATTAATTAGAGGTAGTCTATTACTTTTGCATGCTCTTTGCACACCTAGGTTTTTATTATTGTCTGCGCATGTGTCGTCCCTCCCAAGCGTACGATGATCATTATTCATTATAGCTCTGTTTTCTTTCTACTATTTTAGTTCTGCTGAGACAAGGGTCTTCTCTTTCATTTAAAAAAACTTTCCTCTCAAAACCGTTATACAGAGAAACACGAAAAAAGTGTTTAGTGTCCTCTAGATTAGTGTGGCCACTGTTGTTCGTATGTTGTTACGCTCCCTCTCTACTCTGCAGGTCTGCTTCAATCTCTCGAACCTCCTTCACGGACTTGAGGCGCTTTGCCCCTTGACTTTCTCAAGACCTTTAAAAACCATGAGAGGTGACGTTTGCTTCTTAATTCCCTTCGACTTTCAAGAAGTGCAAAGCTTGGAATTATGATTGTTTAGGAGGCGGCACTCTTCATCGGGGGAGAGCGTTCCTTCTCTTTGCTCGATTTGGGGCTAATTCAGGTGGGAGAAATAGGATAGTGTCACGAGAAATAGGAGAGGCCATAGAGAGAGAGAGAGAGGGAGAAGCGAGAGTTTTAGTTCAAAATTTATGAGATGCCCCTTATCATGGAGTGTAAGAAACGAGTTTCTATAGGCTAGGGAAAGGAAAGAGGAGAGCGCGTCCTTATTAATTAAAGGCGGTTTATTACTTAAACATGCTCTTTCTCACCTAGGCTTTTATTATTGTCTGTGCAGGCGCCGTCTCTCCCAATCGTACGATGATCATTATTCATTCAACCCTCTTCTGTTTCTAATGTTTCTGCTCTGCTGAGGCTAGGCTAGGCTCTGCTCTTTTATTTTAAAAAGCTTTCCTCTCGAAAGCGTTATATAGAGAAACATGAAAAAAAAACTTTTAGTGCCCTCTAGACCAATGTGGCTACGGTCATTGGTATGCTGTTGCACTCCTTCTCTACTCTGTGGCTCTTCTTCAATCTCTCGAACCTCCTAAATAGATTTGAGGCGCTTTACCCCTTGACATTCTCGAGATCATTGGAAACCATGAGAGGCGGTGTTTGCTTCTTAAGTCCCTCCAACTTTTGAGAAGCTTGAAAGCTTGGAACCATGAATGTTTAGGAGGCGAGGCTCTTCGCCGAAGGAGAGCTCTCCCTCTCTCTGTTCGACTTGGGGCTGATTCGAGAGGGGTAGAGAGGATAACGTCAGGAGAAATAGGGGAAGGCATGAAGTGAGAGGGGGAAGCGAGAGTTTCATTTTAAAATTTTCTGCGACGCCCCTCATCATGAAGAGCAAACAAACGGTCTTTATATTCTAGGGAGGGGAAGGAGGATAGTGCATCCTTATTAATTAGAGATAGTGTTTTACTTCTGCATGCTGTTCGCTCGCTCGGGCTTTTATTATTGTTTGCGCAGGCACCGTCCCTCCCAAGCGTAAAAAGGTCATTATTCATTACAGCTCTACTCTATTTCTACCGTTTCTACTCTACTTAGACTACGCTCTGCTCTTTTATTTAAAGAGCTTTCCTCTCAAAAGTGCTATTTAGAGAAACACAAAGAAAATGTCCTAGTACCCTCTCTGCTACACAGCTCTTATTCAATCTCTCGGACCTCCTTAACGGATTTGAGGCGTATTGCCCCTAGACATTCTCGAGATCTTTAGAAACCATGAAGACGGTGTTTGCCTCTCAAGTCCCCCTGACTTTTGAGAAACGTGAATGCTTGGAATCATGATTGTTTAGGACGCGGCGCACTTCGTCAGAGTACAACTCTCCCTCTCTCTGCTCGATTTGGGGCTGATTCAGGAGGGGGAGGGAGGATAGCATCAAAAGAAACATGGGAGGCCATAGAGAGGGATGGCAAAGCAAGATTTTTAATTAAAAATTTTTTGAGATGCCCATCATCATAGAGAGCAACAAACGGATCTCTATAGTCTAGGGAAGGGAAAGAGGAGAGCGCGTCTTATTAATTAGAGGCAGTCTATTACACTTTCATGCTCTTTGCCCGCCAAGGCTTTTTATTATTGTTTGCACAGGCGTTTGTCTCTCTCAAGCATATATGATCATTATTCATTGCAGCTCTGTTTTATTTCTACTATTTCTGCTCTGGCTGATGCTAGGCTTTGCTCTTTTATTTTAAAAAGATTTCTCTCGAAATTATTATATAGAGAAAAACGAAGAAAATGTTTAATGTTCTCTGGACAATGTGGCCACTGTCGTGGTGCGCTATTACACTCCCTCTTTGCTTTGCAGATCTTCTTTAATCTCTTAGACCTTCTAACAGACTTGAGGCACATTGTCCCTTGACCTTCACGAGATCTTTAGAAACTATGAGAGGCGATGTTTGCTTATGAAGTTCTTCCGACTTGCAAGAGGCACGAAAGGTTGGAATCATGACTATTTAGGAGGCGGCGCTCTTCGCCGGAGGAGAGCTCTCCCTATTTCTGCTCAATTCGGGGCTGATTCAAGAGGGGAAGAAAGGATAGCGCCACGAGAAACAGGGAGGCCATAAAGAGAGAGGTGAAGGGAAATATGTAATTTAAAATTTTCTAAGATGTCCCTCATTAGGGAGAGCAACAAATAAGTCGTTATAGTCTAGGGAGGGGAAGGAGGAGAGCACGTCCTTATTAATTAGAGGTGGTCTATTACTTAAGCATGCTCTTTGCTACTCGGGCTTTCATTATTATTTGCGTAGGCGCCATCTCTCCTAAGTGTACAATGATTTTTATCATTACAGCTCTGTTCTGTTTCTACTTTTTCTGCTCTGCTGAGGCTAGGCTCTATTATTTTATTTTAAAAAGCTTTCCTCTCAAAAAGCGTTATATAGAGAAACATGAAGAAATTTTAGTGTCATTTGGACCAGTGTGGCCACTATCGTTGTTACGCTGTTACACTCTCTTTCTACTTTTGGCTCTTCCTCAATTTCTCGGACCCCTTAATGGACTTAAGGCGCCTTGCCCGTTGACCTTCTCGAGATTGTTAGAAACCATGAAAAGCGTTGTTTGCTTCTCAAGTCCCTCCGACTCTCGAGAGGCTTGAAAGCTTGGAATCATGACTGTTTAGGAGGCGGGGCTTTCACCGGAGTAGAGCTCCCCCTCTCTCTACTCGGCTCGAGGCTGATTCAGAAGTGGGAGAGAGGATAGCACCCCGAGATACTAGGAAGGCCATGAAGAGCGAGGGGAAAGTGAGAGTTTTAGTTTAAAATGTTCTGAGATGCCCCACATCTTTAAGAGCAACAAATGAGCCCCTATAGCTTAGGGAAGGGAAAGGTGGAGAGCGCGTCCTTATTAATTAGAAGTGGTCTATTACTTATGCATGCTCTTTGTACGCCTAGACTTTTATTATTATCTACGTAGGCGCTATCCCTCGCAAGCGTACGACGATGATTGTTCATTACAGCTTGTTTCTGTCTTACTATTTCTGCTCTGCTAAGGCCAAGCTCTGCTACTTTATTTTAAAAAGCTTTCTTCTTGAAAGCGTTATATAGAGAAACACGAAAAAAAATATTTTAGTGTCCTCTAGACTAGTGTGGCCACTGTTGTTGGTGCGCTCTTATACTCTCTCTCTGCTATGGGGCTCTTTTTCATTCTCTCGAATCTCCTTAACAGACTTAAGCGCTTTGCCCTTTAAGCATCTCAAGATCTTTAGAAACCATGGGAGGCGGTGTTTGCTTCTTAAGTCCCTCTGACTTTTGAAAGGCACGAAGCTTGGAATTATGACTGTTTAGGAGGCGACGCACTTCGTCGAAGGATAGCTCTCCCACTCTCTGCTCGATTTGGGGTTGATTTTGGAGGGGGAGAGATGATAGCGTCAGGAGAAACACGGAAGACCATAGAGAGAGAGGGGGAAGCGAGAGTTTTAGTTTAAAATTTTTGAGATGCCCATCATCATGAAAAGCAACAACTTAGTCTCTATATATTCTAGGGAAGGGAAGGAGAAGAGCGCTTCCTTATTAATTAGAGGCGATCTATTACTTTTGCTTGCTCTTTGCACACCCGGGGCTTTTATTATTGCTAGCGTAAGCGCCATCCCTCCCAAGCGTACGATGATCATTATTGATTACTGTACTGTTATGTTTTTCTACTATTTCTACTCTGTTGAGGCTAGGCTCTACTCTTTTATTTTAAAAAGCTTTCCTCTCGAAAGTGTTATATTAGAGAAAAACGAAGAAAATATTTAGTGTCCTCTAACTAGTGTGGCCGTTGTCGTTGGTACGCTGTTACACACTCCCTCTCTACTCTACGCTCTTCTTCAATCTCCTCAGACCTCCTTAACGGACTTGAGGTGCTTTGCCCCTTGACCTCTCGAGATCTTTAGAATTCATTAGTGTGGGTGTTACTTTTCAAGTCCCTTCGACTTTTGAGAAGTGCGAAAGGTTGGAATTATGACTGTTTAGGAGGTGTCGCTCTTCGCCGGAGGAGTGCTCTCCCTCTCTCTGCTCGATTTAGGGTTGATTTAGGAGGAGGAGAGAGGATGAACATCATGAGAATAAGGGAGGCGTGTAGAGAGGAGGGGAAGCGAGAATTTCAGTTTAAAATTTTCTAAAATGTTCCTTATCAGGAGAGCAACAACGAGTCTCTATAGTTTAGAGAAGGAAAGAGGAGAGTGCATTCTTATTAAGTAGAGGCGATCTATTACTTAGGCATTTTCTTTTGCCCGCCCCAAGCTTTTATTGATGTTTGCACATGCGTCGTCTCTCCGAAGCGTACGATAATCATTATTCATTACAGCTCTGTTCTATTTCTACTTTTTCTGCTCTGCTGAGGCTAGGCTCTGCTCTTTATCTTAAAAAACTTTCTTCTGGAAAGCATTATATAGAGAAATACAAAGAAAATATTTAGTGTTCTCTAGACTAGTGTGGCCACTGTCGTTGGGTACGCTATTACACTCCCTTTCTGCTCTGCGGCTCTTCTTCAATCTCTCAGACCTCCTTAAACGGACTTGAGGTGCTTTGCCGTTGACCTTCTCGAGATCGTCAAAAACCATGATAGGCGGTGTTTGCTTCTCAAGTCCCTCCGACTTTCGAGAGGCTTGAAAGTGTGAAGTCATGACTATTTAGGAGGCGAGCTCTTCGCGCCGAAGGAGAGCTCTCCCTCTCTCTGCTTGGTTTGGGGCTAATTCAGAAGTGGGAGAGAGGATAGCGTCATGAGAAATAGGGAATACCAGGAGAGAGTGGGGAAGCGAAAGTTTTAGTTTAAAATGTTCTGAATGCCCCTCATTATGAAGAGGAACAAACGAGTCTCTATATCCTAGGGAAGGGAAAGAAGAGAGCGCGTCCTTATTATTAAGGGGTTTATTACTTCTACATGCTCTTTGCACGCCCAAGCTTTTATTATTGTCTGCAACATGTCCATCCCTCCTAAAACGTACGATGATGATTGTTCATTATAGGTTTGTTATGTTTATACTATTTTCTGCTCTTATGAAGGCTGGGTTTTGCTACTTTAGTTTTAAAAACTTTCTTCTCGAAAGCGTTATATAGAGAAACACGAAGAAAATATTTAGTGTCCTCTGGACTAGTGTGGCCATTTATTGTTGGTGCGCTGTTACACTCCCCTGTGCTCTGCGGCTCTTCTTCAATCCTCAGCCTCCTTAAAGGACTTGAGGTGCTTTGCCCCTTAACTTTCTCAAGATCTTTAGAAATTTGGGAGGCGATGTTTTGCTTCTCAAGTCCCTCCGACTTTCGAGAAGCGCGAAAGCTTGGAACCATAATTGTTTGTAGAGTGCGGTGTACTTTGCCGGAGCACAGCTCTCCCGCTCCTTTGCTCGATTTGGGGCTAATTTCATGAGGGGGAGAGGATCTAGCGTCAAGAGAAACATGAGGCCATAGAGGGGGAGGGGGAAGTAAGAGCTTTAGTTTAAAAAATTTTTGAGATTGCCCATCATCCTAGAAAGCAACAACCGAGTCTCTATATTCTAGGGAAGGGAAGGAGGAGATCGCGTCCTTATTAATTAGAGGCGGTTTATTTACTTCTGCATGCCTCTTTGTACGCCCATGCTTTTATATTATTGCCTGTGTAGACGCCATCCCTCCCAAGCGTACAATGATCATTATTCATTACTGCTCTGTTTATGTTCTACTACTGTTTCTGCCCCTGTTGAGTTGGGCATGCTCTTTTATTTTTAAAAAGCTTTCCTCTCGAAAGCATTATATAAAGGAACACGAAAAAAATTTTAGTGTCCTTTGGACCATTGTGGCCATTGTCGTTGGTCCGCTATTACACTCCCTCTCTACTCTGCGGCTCTTCTTCATCTCTCGGACCTCCTTAATGACTTGAGGCGCTTTGCCTCTTAACCTTCTCGAGATCTTTAGAAACCATGGGAGGCGGTGTTTGCTTCTCAAGTCCCTCCGACTTTCGAGAAGCACGAAAGCTTGGAATTATGACTGTTTAGGAGGCAGCGCACTTCGCCGGAGATAGCTCTCCCACTCTCTGCCCGATTTGGGATTGTTCAGGAGGGAAAGAAGGATAACGTCTGGAGAGACACGGAAGGACATAGAGAGGAGGAGGAAGCGAGAGTTTTAGTTTAAAAATTTCTGAGATGCCCATTATTATGGAAGCAACAATCGAGTCTTTATATATTCTAGAAGGGATGGAGGAGAGTGCGTCCTTATTAATTAGAGGCGGTCTATTACTTATGCATGCTCTTTGCACGCCTAGGCTTTTATTATGCTTGCATAGGCACCGTTCCTCCAGCGTACGATGATCTCTATTCATTACACTCTGTTCTGTTTCTACTGTTTGTACTCTACTGACGCTAGGCTCTGCTCTTTTATTTTAAAAAGCTTTCCTCTCGAAAGTGTTATATAGAGAAACACGAAGAAATGTTTAATGTCATCTGGACCAGTGTGGCCACTGTCGTTGGTGCGCTTTTACGCTTCCTTTGTGCTCTAAAGCTCTTCTTTAATCTTTTGGACCCTCTTTAACGGACTTTAGGCGCTTTGTTCTGACCTTCTCAAGATCTTTAGAAACCATGAGAGGCGGTGTTTGCTTCTCAAGTCCCTCCCGACTTTTGAGAGGCGTGAAAGCTTGGAATAATGAACTGTTTAGGAGGCGGCGCTCTTTGCCGGAAGAGACTCTCCCTCTCTCTGCTAGATTTGGGCTGATTTAGGAGGAAAGGGTAGATAGCATCAAGAGAAATTAATGAGGCTATGGAGAGAGAGGGGGAAGCAAGAGTTTTAGTTTAAAATTTTCTAAGATGCCCATCATCATGGAGAGTAACAAAACGAGTCTCTATAGTCTAGGGAAAGGAAGGAGGAGAGCGCATCCTTATTAATTAGAGACGGTCTATTATTTCTGCATGCTTTTTACTTGCCCAACTTGTATTATTATTTGTGCAGGCACCGTCCCTCCCAACCATACGATGATCATCATTCATTACAGTTCTATTATGTTTCTACTTTTTCTGCTTTACTGAGGCTAGGCTCTGCTCTTTTATTTTAAAAAGTTTTCCTCTCAAAAACATTATATAGAGAAACACGAAGAAAATATTTAGTATCCTTTGGACCAGTGTGGCCACTGTCGTTGTTACGCTGTTACACTCCCTCTCTACTCTGCACATAAAGCTGGAGCTGGTATGCCTCACCCTTCTCTCTCTCTCTCTCTCTCTCTCTCTCTCTCTCTCTCTCTCTCTCTCAAACTCTCCCTCCCCCCCCCCCCCTCTTCTCTTCTTGTAGCTTTCTCTATTTGATTTTGCTTGCATTTGGGAGGGAGATGGTGCTTTTTCGAATGACCAATTGATGTTCCTCCCGAAAGTTTCGCGTCATTTGAAGATTGAACTTTAGGGGGAGTGTTTCCAGTCATTTGGTCCGGCGAACGCATGTGTGGGAGAAGGTCGACAGCGGTTTAGTCGAAAACGTGGGTTCTCTGGTGTTGTTCGGTGGCGGAAGCTTTGTGCCTCGAGAAAGCTTATGAGCTACATGCAGCTGTTTCTGAGCTCTACGCTGGGTCTCCAGTGTGATCATTTGGAGGGCTTCTAATTGTATTGAGATGATCTTTTGGGTGGAAAGTCTGTTATGTATTGCATTTGCATTTCTATAAAACTTTAGGCAACACCTCTTCCAAGGATTTGTTATGCAAAGTACTTTTGGCTGACCTTTTTGGGCCTTGCATTTACTGTAGAAATTTCGTGCTCGTTATATGTGGGCCTAATTCCCTAAAAAAATCCCAACTTTAGGTCAAATCTGAAATTCATCCCAAACTTTTTTTTTTGTCTCAGAAAAAATCCAACTTTATGAAAATTTACCGTGACCTTTTTTTTTTTGTCAATCTGCTTTCAATCTAGTCTAAAATCTGCCCCGAACTTTTTTTTTTGTCTCGAAAAATACCTCAAACTTTAAGTTCAGTCCCAAATCCACCCTGAATATTTTTTTTCTAGAGAAAATTCACCAATTTTTACTATAATCTCAAATACACCCCTATTAGCCCTATGTTTCAAAAATCATTGTTAGTCATCATTAGCCTTAATATCTGGGAATGGTTTCATTTTGGATAATTTCAACAATTTTTTATTGGGTGAATTTGTTATTCCATGAAAATGCCACGTTGGTTCATACATATCGCTTCATTACTTTGCCGATGTGGATTTTTTTTTTCAACCTGGAAATGTCATGTCAAGTTGGAACTGATCATGAGATAAATTTGAGAATAAATTGAAATTTTGTCAATTTGTTCAAACAAATCTTGGCTGATTTGGGACTAGACCTAAAGTTTAAGATTTTTTCTGAGACAAAAAAGAGTTTGGGGCAAATTTGGGACAAGACCTAAAGTTTGGGGTTTTTTCTTAGACAAAGAAAAGTTCGTGACAGATTTGGGATTGGACCGAAAGTTGAGGGTTTTTTCTAAGACAAAAAAAAAGTTTAAGGTAGATTTGAGACTAGACATAAAGTTGAGGGTTTTTTAGGAAATTAGGCTGCTATATGTGTGGTAACGGGTGGAAATTGTCCAGTTTAATGTGTCGCAAAAAGATCGAAAGCCCCTTACCAAAAAAAAAAAAAAGATCGAAAGCATTTTGAGAATTTTCGAGAACAAAAAAGAACTCCTGGGAGGAGGGGGGGGACAAAGGGAGAGGGCTATAAGAAATTGTGGGGGGGAGGAGGAACAGAAGGAGTCAAAGGAGGGGGCAGTTGTCATCAGAATTCATTCAATATTTCCAAAACATGCTTCACTTCATTGAAGCGAAGGCATCTGAGAAAGAAGCAGGAATTGCTTATTTAAACTAATCGAGCTTTTTCCCTTGTGCCTTGTGGTGCATTTGGAAAGAATGACAGTGCAATGGAAGATAGTTTGAGGGATCAGAGTCTGCACATTCTTCAGCTTTTGCTTTGTAAAGCATTATGGGATGCATGCTCTGCTCTCACTTAGTATTGGTGTTATTGGGCTATTTAATTTTTCTTTTGAACGTTCTTCTTGGTGATGCACCTTTTGATGCACTTACATGGTCACTGCAGGTTAGCATTTTTTATTTGTTCTTGGTATGATCTTTTTTGACTCGAGATTGTGTGTTTGGTGAAATTATATATGGAACTCTCTGAAACTTGCGTCTCATTCAGAAATCTGAACTCTTCCAACAATTGTAAGCCCTCTAGAGCGCGAGGAGTTATGGCACCAAACCCCAGAGTAAAGGCAGCCCTTATGGCAATGAGGAATATCGGAATCAGGGAAGACAAGGTGAAGCAGCGCTGGGGAAACTCCTGAAAGTATACGACAAAAATGGGAGCTGATTGAAGACGAAAACTATAGAGTTCTTGCGATGTTATATTCGATGAGGAGGATGATAAGTGTGGTATCCGTTATGTTCATGTAAGCTTGCACCTGTTCAAACAAAAAGTTGGTTGAATATAGACCAGTTCTAACGGATACCACACCTTATCATCCTCCTCATCGAATATAACATCCGCAAGAACTCTATAGTTTCCATCTTCAATCAGCTCCCATTTTTTGTCGTATACTTTCAGGAGTTTCTCCATCGCTGGCTTCACCTTGTCTTCACTGATTCCGATATCCCTCATTGCCATAAGGGCTGCCTTTACTCTGGGTTTGGTGCCATAACTCTTCGCGCTCTTGGAAGTGAAGAGGGCTTACAATTGTTGGAAGAGCCTAGATTTTCTGAATTGTGAGATACAAGTTTCAGAGAGCTCCATATATAATTTCAGCAAACACAAAACTTCGAGTCAAAAAAGATCATATCAAGAACAAACAAAAAATGCTGGCCTGCAGTGACCATTTAAATGCATCCAAAGGTGCATTACCAAGTAGAACGTTCAAAGAAAAATTAATAGCCCAATAACACCAATACTAAGTGAGACCAGAGCATGCATCCTATAATGCTTTACAAAGCAAAAGCTGAACAATGTGAAGACTTAGAGAGTGGAGCAAATTCGAAGCAGAGCTGGTCGTCTAGGCATTACAACTGAAGAACTGTATTCGTACTCAAGCACCGATATTGAGATGAGTGCAAAGTCAGGAATTTTGCATTGAGCATTTATTTATACCCTCTCAAATTGCGTTCACAGTCTTGACCTGATTTTTCATTGGTATATCGGATTGGATCCTTGAGCTGCCATGAGGAACCGGATAGACCCAAAGTTCAATGGAGGTGATAATTCCTTAGAAACCTATCGAAGCAGGTACTTGTTAAAGGAACCTTCTTATGGGTTGTCTACATTAAAAAATTTCTCTCTGTTTGGATATAGAAAGTCCAGATCTGTTGCAATTTCAAGAGTGCTGATTATGCATTTGCTCTGTGTGAGGCCTGACATGCGTTTTGTTCAGCAGGACATACTAAAAAAAGTTAAAGTTCTTTCACCTCGTTGTTTGTCGATTCAATTCAGACAGTGTATCTAACAGGAGTCGCTGGAAGTGCTGGAGGTCTCTCACGGGTAACATCTTCACAATCTCCCCCCTTGCAAAGAGGGAAAAATGGATCTAAGTTCAGCATATTGGTGATTTCAGTGTAGGGCACTCTAATTTGTTAAGTAATATGTTGCTAATAGTTCTTTTGCTCATGGTTCTTGTGAGATTGACCAGTAGTGCATGCGGTCGTTGTTCCACATTCAAGTGTGCTTTTCTGGGCGAATCCTACCAATAAATGATTGCTTGATTTAGACTCTCCTTATTCATGCTCCCAGGACATATATGTGATGGATCTTGAGATTGATGTGTGACAGGTGAAAGAATGTGCATTAGCATTGCATCGTCTTGCAAAGGAGATGAACATTCCTGTTATATTGGTATCCAACGTCCTTTGGTCTCATTGTTTGTTTTCTATGTGGTAAAACACCTACAAATTTGGAGTGCTATCTCACATTATAACAATTATGTCACCCCCTTTTTCTTGGTGATATTCAAGTTTCTGTAGCAATCAATCTTTCTAGGAAGTTTTGCTTACGTGAGTCCACCCTTGTTATTGTACATTTCAGACTGGACATGCGACAAAATCTGAAGAAATAGATGGTCCCAGAGTTTTGCAGCACACTGTGGACGTCATTTTGAATCTGAAAGTTGGAGCCTTTATCAACATGTCGTTTTAACTATGGACAGTGAATTTGCTGAAGCTGTTGCATAATTGGAGCATCTCATTTTAGGTATTCCATAGTCACTTGGGCATGCCTGTTTGGTATCCCTCCTGTTTCTCTAATTCATGTTCTTTTGTTTCCGAAAATCAAATAAATAAATATGTTTGGTAACGTTAGTTAATTTTTTCTGTTTTCTCAGGAATAGATCAATGATCAGGGAGCAGATTTGGGAATAGAGACGAAGGAAAAAAAATCTACTTCTTTGTTTCTAGGAACAAAATTAGAAAAAATCATTTCTGCTCAGAAATTATTTTTCGAGAACTTAATTGTTACCAACATTCTTTTACTGTGGCTGAAGTTATTTGATTCCAACTTAGCAATTCAAGTTTCCTTCCCATAAGATGAGTCAATTAGTTGTGTGATTTATGTGGCAACCTTCCCCAGGTGAATCACCAAGGGAAAGCTAATGGATTACTAGGCAGTCACAAACGGTTACTCATCAATGAGATGGTGTTGTCGCCTAAAAGGACATTCTCAAGCCCATACCAATCGCATTTGTGTATTCGATTTAATCATTTTCAAACATCATTCAATTCATTGAGGAGTTGTCACTAATCTATTATGGGTTGATTAGAAATCTAAATAAAATGCGGGAGTACATTTTACTTTACAAACCAGAGATTCTTGATTACGTTAGATAATCTATGACATGTCGGTGCCTTTTATCTTCTTTGTTTCAAAATAGTTTGCAAGTAGTCTTAGTCAATTTTATTCCTAAACTGCTAATATGTGATGGGTGATCAAGCTGATGTGCAAATAGGAATGTCACACTCTATAATCAAAGTAAGAAATACATTGCTTGAGAAGATGAAAAATCTTGATCCATGAGCAAATCAAGAGCAAAGCTTCGTTATCGCAGGTTCTACACAATGTTAACTAGCAAGCAAATACAACGTTGAAGGGGCATGCATGGACCTAACAGGACTTCTAACGTAGTTATGCAATGCTATTGAACTCTTTCTTTGTGCTTTCTTATTCAAAAGAGACTGCGACTTAATATAGAACTCTGATACATGAATTATAATCTAGTTATGAATCTACATGACTATATTGTGTTATAATTAGTAAAAATGCCACCTATATGCAATTTTAATAACATGTAATGGATCGATTATAAATTAACCCTATTATTTGAACCTCATGAAAGATTATTTGCTTTTGTTTTGTTTCTTATAATAAAGAATAAACTTTAGGACACAAACATGACCTAATGCATTGATAATTCTTTTTTATATTTTACTTTTTATGAAATGTAACACGTCGTAATACATGAAATGCCATGAGTCAGCTATCTAAACATATCTACATATGTGATTTTTATCAAGACAATAACTGTCAAATTATGTGACTAACTAGATGACATTTGATATATGAATCAATATTATTTCTTACGTACATAGATCTAGGGCTTTTCTGAGATATTGTTTTCCTAAATTGACCCCAAAATTATGTGATATATCAAGGTAGCAAATTAAGATCTTCTCTTCTTTTCTTCCCCTCACGGACCGAAAATTTCAAGAATATGCCTCTCCACTTCCACTTTGCTTTTTTTTTTTTTAAACAGTTCATCTCTCCTCGTTTAGGACATGCATTTGCAAGGCACATGCTAATTTGTTGGCCTGCTGAGAGGATTAGGACTCGTTGGTCCGAATTTCTTGAGGCATCCGGGCATAGCCCTGAAAATTCACGTCAGCTCAGAACCTCCCTACTTAAACCTACTTAGTGCCAAACTAATTAAAATTGCAATCTATATAGGCCTTGTTACTATTAAATGCTTCTGATATGCAAATGTAAATTTTATTAATATTTTTGTTTAGGTCCGGGGTCGACTCTAATTTTCTTATGCAATAATGAACTAAATGGGTCGTTAATTATAGGTGTTCAACGATCTAAAAAAATTATCCAGCAGCTATAGAATGAATTTTTGTCTCAGGGATTGCAACTGCTCATTTCAACAAAATCAGTTTCTTGTGTTACGAACATAACTTATGATCTCATGTATTTCATTCGATGATAACTGCAGAAGTTCTCTCTTTGATGTATCATCTTAGTTCAGGAACATGCTACATGTATGAGCTTCTTGACAAGTTATGCTTTCCACCATCTTAATAAAACACCCTCTTGATTTCTTAGGAGGATAAGCACTCCACCTATCTCTGTCTGCTGGATCTATGAAAAAGCGCTTGGGTCCACCAATGAGGTATGCATTCCGTTAATGTTTTGCGTTAGCATATGGACCAGAACTCATGCTGTTTGCTTTTCTTTGCTGATGCAGTTGTGTGTATCTTGGACTTTACAGAATGCTGTTTCACTGAGATTATTTTTGACATCAAATCTTTGCTTTATTTGTTTTGCTTTGGCACACATCTGGATGACGATTACCAAAGTTGATCTCTAAAACTTTTCTGGTCATCTTGATGCAATTATGGATAGAAGAAACACATATGTGCTTGAAAGTGTTTGCTCTGGTGCCTGTTGCTCATTTTTGGAGCTCATTAAACTATTGCACTCCCTCTTTTTCATCCCTCTCTCATATACGCTGCGTGCTAATTTCAAGCATGTACAATGCTCGAAGATTTTTGTGACACTTCCTTTCTCCATAATATAGGTTGGGGTGTTTGAATGTCACAATCGGGACTGGAAGCTGTCTTGAATCCCGTGAGATCTCAGCAAGTGAAGAGCATTCTAAATCTGGACGGCTGTTGCTGTAGTGATGGATGGATCTCGATCCTCGCATCTCGAAATTCAGGTAGATTTTCCACAATCGGTTTCATTGTCCTACTACAGCCATTATTCACACATGAAGCATCATCCCGATGATTTAACAATATCTGAGCTTCCATTTTTCCAAATGGACTCTATGTTTGCAACTCTACTTTGGGGAGATCTGATGCCTGTTCTAGCATCATCCTTGCTGTTGATTCCGCCATGTGGTATTATTTCTTATCTTCTTCATTTTGACTATTGTAACTTTGCCGTAGGCTTTATGTATAACATACCATGCTTAAAATTTCGAGGCAGGTCAATGGCATCAAACGAAGCAGAGTAGACATGATTATTGCGGTTAGTGATGCCCTGTTTTCATTTTCCTTCTTTTTTTTTCGGGTATGAAAATGATATATCTCCGAGACAACCCCTCTACATAAGAAGCTGCGTGAGAAACCAAACAATGTGTCTTTTTTATGGGAGGCCAGGAGCCGAGGCTATAAAATTTGTATGTGCTTGTGTGGTAATTGGCCATTTGGCCTAATTTAATGAGCTGAGCTGAAAGTTTCTATCCCCTGCATGGAGAAATCTGGAAGTAAAAGCTACTATTGTCGCATGTGCTCTTCGTAGTTCCTGAAGCAAGCTGGTTTAAGCTTCAGAGCAATGTGTGAATAAATTAATCTTATTTAGTTGTTTTGCTTTCACTAATTCATACTATCTCCCTCATATACATATTACTGGGCTTTAGCATCTGACTTAATATGTCATTCACATATGGCTTCTAAAATATGAAACTACAACAAAATAAAGGGATTTCTGAGTATTTGTTATAGTTGTAATTGATATTTCACTCTCTAGGCCATCTTCTAAATGTGGTGGGTGGAGTGATGCTAACAGAGACGGCTGGTGATCTTGCTATAGCAGCAGCATCTGCAGCAGGTGGCTTCTCATCTGTCATCGCTTTTATGGCATTGATTTCGCTTTTCCTGTCACTAATCAATTTAATGAATTGATGCGTCCGCCCATTACCTAACATCTTTTGTTTCCTTCCCTTTTTGCATTTTCATGCGCTTACTTTAAGCTTTCTTGAGTTTCCCATTCCCTCCGGTGTTGCTCTTTATTGGAGAGATTGGCCTCAGTGGCGAGCTTCGCGCAGTAAGATCGAGCTTCACAGATGTTTTAGTACACACATTGCATTTCACTAAGCAACTGCAATTTCCCCCCCTTTGCAATTTGATTTTTCCGTGTCATTTAAGTTTGATGGCCGTAATTTATAGTTTCCTAAAGAAGAAGAGTGTGAACACTGCGGCAAAGCTCAGATGATAAATGTTTATCGTCCGCAAGGTCAGCTGAGAATGATCTTGCGGATTCGGCTTTGATGGCAGTGGGGTGTCGAATCTGGAGGAAGTCATGAACACCGTTTTCCCCCATATAATGACCGAGGGGATATTGGTTCGCGATCAATCATTACATATTCAGAGGGAGGTGACAAGTACAGATCCATTGAGGTCTCCATACTCACATGGTCAAAAAGGTCCTGTCCTGGTAGCGCTTGAAAGGTGTGGTTTGATATGCAGGTTGCACTTCCTTTATATCAGCAAGATTAGGCTGTGAAGTTAAAACCCTAAGTATCTCTTTGATATCTTCGTGGCTTTTTTGCTGTATAGTTTTTGTATTAACTCTGGTCATGTAAAATGATCAAGGACATTGTCCAAATGCCGTGTTTTGCAACACGTATATGTAGTTCCTGGAGTCTTTTGCTGCACATTCATGTCTAAGTCAAGAATCCAATCTGTTGGCAGCAACTTACCATTGATGGTGCCTAGACTTTAATCTTGTGAAATAATTGTAAAGAACTTTGCAATTTCCTTTCATGGAACCAGTCTGAGCCAAACGTCACAACAATTACTTGCCATTAGTATTCTCTTAACAAAAGAGTTGCAACCAATCTGATGAGGACTCAAATTGACACTAATGTATGTGGAAAACATTATTCAGCGTCATCTGGAAGTTTGCAGATTGGATGAGCTACTGCAAATTGCTCCATATGTTGCGGGTCAACGGTAGCACAAGTAGCAAATTGTGTGTAAGAAGTTGTTGAAATGGTTTGTTATCTGAAAGAATTGATTATTGGGAAAAGAGGAAATTGTTATATTCCATTTATTTTGTCAGAAATATTTTTCCAGAAAATGTTTTTCGGTTTGAATCGCTTAAAAAAATGAGTTCGATGGAAAAAGTGTTTAATCAAAGCTTAAATTCAGGAAAATGATTGTCTCGTTGAAAAATATGATTAGGTATAAGTAAACGGATGAATTGAACATAGAAAACCAGTACCATGCTCCTTAACTTTATATCTTAAACAACCTTCCCGCTTTCTTGCTGACGGTTTGTTTGAAAAAACAAAAGAAGAGGTCCACTGTTCCACAATTGATGGTTTTTTTTTATTGGGGGTTATTTCTCTTTTTTTATCAACGTTAATTAGGCGCCTGTCTTTTCAGAAGATATAAAATTTGGAATGAAAATAAAAGAAAAATTAAATTATTTGTTACCAATTTTAGAGTTTGTCTAATGAAACAGTATCATGCAAACAGCTTTCGGAGGAAAGGTTGTATCTATTCTAAAACATTGTTATAAATTTCGTCCTTTCCATCTCAATATTTCTTACTTCTCATTTTTTCATTCCCAAAAAATATAGCAACTGTTTTCAATGTTTTCTTTTGAAAGGCATTGGAGAAACCAGAATTGCTAACAGGTATTCTCACTTGAGACTTTGTTGTATCTTAAAGAATTTTTTTTCAGTACCATAGCAACATTTTGGGGCAAATAATTTCTAAAACTGATGCTTCAACCTCAAAGTCATGATTCCATTTTTCCCGGATTGAATTGTTTCCCAACATATTCCTATGCAAGCAACTATATGATCGATGCAAGAGATTACCTATGTCCTTTCAATGTTTCGTCCTCACACTCTCCTAATTTCTTCTCAACAACCTGGTTTTAGCTTTATTTTCTTGAGTTTTTATGAAATTCGAATATTCTAGTGCTGTATAATATATATCCTAGAAACATTGGTGCTTTCCATCAGCAACTGCACGGATACCCAAAGCAATGTGACATGATTCAGTACCAGTCCGTGCGTATAAGTCAATGGGATTGCAGATATCACAACCGGTCGATTTAGTTAACACTATATTAATGGCTCCTAGCTATGCTTCCATTTGGCTATGTACTTACAAATATCTCTCTCTCGAAACAGAGATGGTTGGTTGATTTGCCATGAAAGATGCTGAAGATGCTGCACATCTTGATGGGTTGTCTAGCTCTAGGAGTTATCGCTTGCGGGCAACAAAATCCAGGTTCTCTCCCCCTCTCTCTCTCTCGTGTGTGCGCATAGTGATGGTTGCATAGTGAAGAGTGGACACGAAACCAGACTCTAGAAAAGGGCACAATGATGATTCAGTGCCTACCTTTCTTTCCGTTGTAATCGACCTTTCAAGCAGAAAACTAGATGTAGTCATGCTCCTAGATTTAGGCAGGGTCCAGCTCCAGAAGTTTTAACGGTTTTAAAACAACGTAGAGCAATCTTTTTAACAAAGTTAAAACCGTTTGAGATTACCCGGGAAACATTTACGAATTCTCCTACGTGTTGGAGAGTTAGCAGTTTATCATCCTCTAGCTTACTTTATTTTTGCAAATGGCTCTGTTTTCAAGCTTTTCACAGATGCCTTTGCCATCCGTTCTCCAGCACAACTTCTTTTCAACTTACTATTTATCAAGCCAATTCTTACAGACGCAATTTTCATTGCTGAAATATCTATCCAGTTGGTGCGGTTGTTAAGAAAAATGAGAAAAAAAAATATTTAAGGGCCATTGTAAAGAATAAAAAATATTTAGAACGCTGTTTATATTTCGATTTAATGAATGGTGAAGAGTAAGTGACAATCTCTGATTTCACCTTGACTTAGGTTTCATAAGCATTGATTGCGGGGCACCTAATGATTACCATGACGATGATCTCGACATATACTACAAGGCCGACGTGGGTTTTGTAGATTCCGGAACAAACATGCAAGTGTCTACCCAGGTCATCTACCAATACAAGCAACAGCAATCAAAGAATCTCAGGGCTTTCCCCAATGGAACAAGGAATTGTTACACATTAATGCCAGATGAAGGAAAGGGCAACACATATTTGTCAGGGCTTCATTTTGGTATGGGAATTATGACGACAAGAATCAAACCCCGGCATTTGACCTCCATATTGATGTTAATTACTGGAACACGGTGAACTCTTCGTTTTGGACCTACGAAGAGATCATTTACACTCCTCCAAGAGATTATATACAAGTTTGCTTGGTGAATACCGGCTCAGGAGTTCCATTCATATCAGCTCTCGAGTTGCGGTTGCTGGATGACTCTACTTACCAGATCAATTCTGGTGCACTTGTAACCGACGCAAGACATAATTTAGGGAGCACAGACACATACAGGTGATTTTCTTTCTTATTTCTCAGGATATTCAGACGTTGACCAAATTCATCGGTCTGTAAATGACGTGTTCGTGTATTCACACTCGACTAAACATGTGTTTTCTCATTAAGCAACTGCACGAACAATAGAAAACGTGCTGTTATTCCCAAACCAATTTGTGCCGGCTAGTTCATCATCTTGCACTTACATCATGATTATTTGACCGGTGTCGGCATTAATAGGCATCCTCAAGATGTATATGATCGCATCTGGAACAATAAGACTTATAGTGGAGGTTGGTCGTCAGTCAGCAACACGACGGCCATCGTGACAAGTACAAGCAATGATGCCTATAAAGTCCCACCTGAAGTTTTGATGACCGCCACACAAGTACAAAAATGTCACCGATCCTTTGGGTCTGGTCTGGACTTCAGACAAGTCCACTACTATCTGGTATATATACTTTCACTTTGTGGAATTGCAACTGCAAAAGGGCCTATTCAGAGAACTCGCGGTATATGTACAGATGAATTTGTCGAAACCATCATGCTCGAGAACCTAAAGCCTGTGACCGTAGCCTCATTGCCCATATCTGGACGTGATTTGAACTTGGCTGTTAAAGCAACGGCCCGCTCTAGTCTACCACCTCTCCTCAATGCCGTCGAGTATTTCACCGTGGCGCAGCTTCCAAATAAACCTACTTTTCTTGATGACTGTATGTTTATATCTATGCTCTCACTAAAGTTTTTGCTTGAATACTCTTTGATTTCCATATGATCATAGCTCTTTATGTGGTGGTCTAGTCAATGCCATGTATGACATCAAGAAAACTTATGGGGCGATCAGAGCTAGCTGGCAGGGTGATCCATGCGTTCCCACACAATACTCATGGAGCGGTCTGAATTGTAGCTATGATAGTTCTCCAAGAATTGTCTCATTGTAAGTCCGCAAAAAAATACTTTCTATAACAACATGCTGCATTGAAACCCAAAAGTTACGAAAGATAAGTTTTCTTGACACTAACTATAGTACAGATGGTAATACATCACGCCACGAGAGAAATGATTTCGAAAATTAAGTCTCTAATTTGATGCCCTCCATGTAAAAGATTTAAGCGGAAGGATTTTACTCTAATCGTGTTAACTGCTGATGTACAGGAACCTGAGCTCTAGTGGACTGAATGGACTGATAGCTACATCAATCTCCAATTTAACAGCAGTTGTATCCCTGTATGTATTACCGTTTTTTCTTCCATATTGTTTACTTAGATTGCACGGAAACAGAATGGACAACACTATGCTGGAAAAAAGCGATAGACTTCCTTATCATTAGCATGATGATCAATGTCTACCTTATCCCGTTTTATGCATTTCAATAAGTAAATGCATATGAAGTTTCTCACTACTTTTCTGCCTAAATTTCAGGGATTTATCCAATAATTCATTATTTGGGCCTGTGCCAGAATTTTTAGCCCAAATGCCGAGCTTGAAAGTTCTGTGAGTTACGGAGCTTTTAATAGAAACATCATGTGTGGTTATCTAGCTCAGGTGAATGGCTTTCAACTTCTAAATATGAAAACTTGCAGGAATTTAAGTGGAAATAACTTGAACGGTTCTGTTCCTCGAACTCTCTTGAAGAAAATGGCAGATAAATCGATCCTACTAAGGTTCGTTCATTGCCACACTATTGTAATCCTACAGTTAATCGCATATTAGTATCTATAAAATCTGTTTCCTCTTTCTGTACGTTGTTGATCATACTGAAGAATGAAAAGGATAAAGGGATGCTTTATTAGTTCTCTTTGGTCAACTTATGTATGTAATGCATTCACGATGTAATATCCATGAATTCATGTGCTAATCTTCTGGCAATGATATTTACTATCGATGTTTTTTGACAGCTTAGATGGAAATCCAAGTCTTTGCCAATCGGACAAATGTCAGACCAGCAATGTGCAGCCAAAGAAAAAGGGCACTTCTATTGCTCCAATTATTGCATCAGTTGCAGCCGTTCTGGTCTTGATTTTATTGGGAGCTCCTGCAGTACTGTGGATAATCAAAAGAAGACAAATCCAAAGTAACTCTCTTCCGTATTGCATGTGCAAAAAAAAAAAATCAAAAGTCTTACTTGTGATTTTCTCAGTCAAGGTCGGGTTTTGAACCCCAAACTGGTTAACTGGTCCGATTGCTCGTGGCACTTTCGACAGTTGGAGCCCGAAAAAGTTAACATGATAGACCGACATGATCTCGCACTCACGCAATCATGCTTCTATGCATCACTGTTTCATGTTAAAAAAACTATGCACAAGTCATATGTTAGTAGTATCATAACTGCATCGATGCATACCCACGTCTAGTGTATTGAAGGCATGGACACTTCGGTTGCACATGGTAACGATTTTGATCCCAAAAATGATTCTGATTAAAATTACTTTTTCTGATTCTATTCCTGATGAGTTTTTGAGAATCAAAACGCGTTTCGATAACTGCACAAAATTTCTATTCCTGGAATAGAAACACATTTGGTAACTATATAAATATCTGATTTTGTTCCCAATTTTTGTCATTTAAGTCAAATAATTATGTAGTTACTTTTTGGTTCTAGGAAATGAAATCTCATTCTTATTTCATCAAAAACTTAAGAATAAACATTGTCCTCAATCATGACTCAACAAAAAATATCATGTTGTATTCACGCTGGTTGTTTTTGTCTTTTTTCAAAATTTTCTAAAACCGGACTAAGTCTAAAGTATATAAACTTAGGCAAATCACAATGAATAAAATGAAGTACACAATTAAATATCATGGCATTGATAAATTGCATCATAAAATCCGAACAAAGCGCTAAGGGATTAGAGAATGTGGTTTGGATTTAATTTCAAAGGTGTTTATGAGTTTCTTAAAAAAGAACAAAATCTATGAAATCCAGGGAATCTAGATACAAATTTATGAAAAAAGGGGGGGGGGGGGTTCAAACTAGCCTAATATAAGCTTTTTCTATTTTTAGGGATTTTTTGAAATTTTTTGATTTTTTATATTTTTGATTTTTTTTATTTATTTTATTATCTTTTTTTAAATGTGAACTTATTCCATTTTAGGTTTAGGGAAAAGTGACGAGAGAATTGAAAGAGAAAAGTAAAGATGTGATATTTATTCTATTTTGTGATTCTTAAAAGTTATTCTTTTTTTAGAATCAACTTTTTTTTTGTTTTTGTTTTTGTTCCAAAACTATTGTTGGGAATAAAATCAGAATTATTTACGTTACCAAATATGATTTTGACCTTTTTTTGTTCCAGAAAATAGAATCCCAAAACAGAATAGTTACCATACGCAGCCTTCCTCATTTGATTGAGGTAACTCGCTTCGCTCTTCTAGTTCATTTGTCACAACACAATCTCTTCTTAGAATAAGTCATTGCATACTTCTTAGGGGTGTGCATGGTCCGGGCTAGTTCGGTCTCGGTATGGAACCAGGGATCAGATCGATAGTCCCGTCCCAAAATTTTCGAGACAGGGGACCAAACTAGGATCAAATAATGGGACCGCTAACATCAGCTATTTATAGAAATCTAACCATTAGATCTAAACTAACAACTTGTAATTTCAATCATCCAATCTAATAAACATATACATGACCATCATATAACCATCATATGAATACTTATAGTCCTAAAATAACGAGAAAAGACTAAATGAGAAAGAAAAACACTTAAAATAACTAAAACATGTCATTCTCCTACATCATTCTCCTCAAGTTGAAAAAAAATCAAGCTCAAAGTGAGATTACACTTGTACTTCATTGAATCCAAGTGTGAACAAAATAATAGGTTTGCATAATATATTCAAGACAAAACAAAGATTGAGTTAAGAGAAAACACAATCTGAGACTGCATATTAACAAACACGATTGGAGGCTACATTACGAAGGCGAGATGCAAGCGTTAAGCGATAGGAAAGGAGTGAGTGTCAAGCAAAGATGGAGAAATTAAGTTAACTAGTTCTCCAAAATTTCTAATTTTATATATATACTAGGCGGTCTGATCTGGTCCCACCCACCATGGAAGTGGGGACGGGACCGCCCCCCTCAAGGACCAGATCAACTCGGCCGGTCTGGTTTGCTCGCCCCTAATACTTCTTCAAGAATGTCATGTTTTTAGCCAAAGGCTCTAGAATCAGTCATGATCCGCTTAACTCTATTGAGGTTATATTATTTCCTTTTTGTTTCTGCAGATGTTAATACTATCACTGCGACTAGCAATTCTACTAGAGGATCTGGTGGGACATTAAAGTCATCAAAAAATAGACCTTTTACATCCACTGAGGTTACAAGAATTACTGATAACTTTAGAACAGTAATTGGAGAGGGTGGATTCGGGAAAGTTTACTTCGGCAAACTTGACGATGGCACTCAAGTCGCAGTAAAAATGTTATCTCAATCATCAAAGCAAGGGTACAAGGAGTTTCACACAGAGGTTTGGAACATTAGTGCAACTAGAATCAATGTATCAAGTTTTGGATTGTTCGTGCGTTCTACTCATAACAAGCCATGATACCTTGATGTGCAGGTGCAACTCCTTATGGTCGTTCATCATAGAAATCTGGTTTCACTTATCGGATATTGTGAAGAAGTTGAAACCATGGCGCTGATATACGAATTCATGTCCAACGGAAATGTTAGGCAACATTTGTCAGGTCTGTCTGATACTTCCTTTTACATCTTTCATGCTTGGAATACTCTCTCATTTCTATACTTTCGAGCAGCACACAACCCTAATGTTTTGAGTTGGAGCCAGAGACTACAAATCGCAATCGATGCTGCTCAAGGTACATAGAGTAAATTGCTGAAATCTTTGCTACTATCCACAAGTGAGGTACACAATACATTTCTTTAAGTGTTCTTGATTGGTGGTGCAGGGTTGGAGTACCTGCATAATGGCTGTAAACCTTCCACTGTCCATAGAGATTTTAAGACGCCCATATTTTACTAAATGAAAACATGCAAGCGAAGATTGCTGATTTTGGATTATCCAAGGCATTCGCAACAGAGCATGATTCTCATATTTCAACTCATCCAGCAGGAACGCTTGGTTATCTTGATCCGGAGTAAGTGATTGAAAATATCATCGTTGAATACAAAGACTATTCCACTTAGGAAGCCGAATAACTGTACTAGTTTAGACCAACACGAGAGGCCCATACATCTATTTGTACATGTTTATGTTGGATTCACATATGTAAGTACGTTTTTGTAAAGGCAGTTTTAGCTATTATTGTACTAATCAAAGCAACAATTCCTTTTGAATCCTCAGGTTTCATACATCTGGAAACCTGAACAAGAAGAGCGATGTATACAGCTTCGGCGTAGTTTTATTTGAGTTAATCACAGGCCACCCCGCCATTATAAGAAGTCCGGAGGGCAGCATGCACATACTTCACTGGGTAACTCCACTCATAGAAAGAGGGGACATCCAAAGCATTGTCGATCTGAGGTTAAATGGTCAATTCAACATATGTTCTGCATGGAAAGCAGTGGAAATAGCCATGTCGTGTGTGCCAACGATGGCAGTCCAAAGGCCGGACATAAACCATGTTCTATCGGAACTAAAAGAAGCTGGACGGTAGAGATTGGTTCAGGAAGAAGCCAAAGAATGGGAAATAGTAAGAGAGGAAGTGAGTCTTTTGAGATGACCTCAATTGAGCATGATATTGCTCCGAACGCTCGTTAACTAAGTTGGTGATTATTGGGTCGTATAGATTTGGAAACCTCTAAACAAAGTTTGAGCTTGTGACTTTAAATTGTCATATTGTTGTATGTTGGGATTGTTGCTTTTCTAGCTTTGAAAAAACAATGAATGAATGTTGAGTTCAATTTACTTTGCCCTCTACATAAGCTTGCAAATTGTGCAGTTATTCAGATTTTGAAAGGTAGCCTTGCTCAGTTATCCATGTGAACCCCTGCATAATCAAAGGAACTATTTCAGTTTTGGGGGAATGTCCTTAGGAAAATGCACACGCCTTTGGGCTAAAGGGATTTTTTTAAAATGCAAATAGTGTTTTTTTTTTTGTTAGAGCAAATAGTGTTTAGTAGAGTACATTTTAAAATACATTGGGAAGCAATTTTGACTTAAATGGCATTTGATAAAAACCACACTTTGTAAGGACTTTTGTTTTTTTTTTTTTTATAATCGAGGTGGTTCGCGCGGCCGGCGAGCTTCGCAAGAAATTTAAAAAAAATCTCAAATTATTTGCCAACGAAACTCATCTGCCGATAGTTAGCTGATGACCAGCTTAGCCTCCCCACTAGCCTCACACAACCTTAGGCAAGGTACCAGAGGTGCGCGACCTCTTGCTGGCGATCGTCAATGGCTAGCTAGTCATTATAGGTAGTTGAGGCCTTCACCGGCAATTAGCGTTTTCAAGGACTTCTCAAAATTATGAAAGTTGAGTGGGGGGAAGTTGGAAGAAAAATTCTATTTCCATTTCAAGAATACAATTTCCAAAATAGCTCTGGAACTGCCTTGGGCAAACCAAACGCCATTTGCATTTACTCAAGGATTTAGATTTCCAAATCCATTTGCAATGCAGAACCACACCAAACGAGGCATTATTTTTTTTTTTCTTTCATTGTCATTCTATTTGTAGTGATCTTTTGACAATCTTTGCCAAGTACAACCACCTATGTCCCGGTTTCACTCAAACATCCGTAGAAACAGCTTGATTCGTTACTACATGTTCATCTTCTGTCAATCTTGGAGTATTATATCGATACTGGAGAACTTCTTGGTGATGAAAGACTTCAACAATTGAAAACTTTGCAGTTTCTTCATGGAACCAGCCTGAGTCGACGTCATATATTTACTTGCTATAAAAATTCTCTTCACAAAAGAGTTGCACCATCTGATGAGGACTCAAATTGACCCAAAAAAAAAAAAACATTGCGTTGAAAACGTTTATTCCGTCATTCCCAGACAGTTTTTGCAGATTGGAACGACTACTGCAATTTGGCTCCATGTTTTGCAGGTCCACAGTTAGCAAATCACCATAAGTAACATATCACACTTGTATTTAATTGATCTCTACGTAAATTAGAGACCCTCCCCAGAGTATTTGGATCACACTCACTAACACGAGGTAACGAAAACTCCAAATAAATCCTAACTTATTGCAATTGCGTCAATTCAGTCATAAATATTTTTTTGGCCATTGAGTTCTAAGATCTTTTGCCTTTTTTATTAATTCAAGTCCCTCCCCCTAGATGTTTTGGCGAAAAATCGCTGACAGTAAACTCACTTGTCCTGCGTGGCGCGGTTGTTAGGAACTGCGATATTGATGTGGACAAATTTTAAAATATTTCCCTATTTTTTTTTCGAATTTCCACTTAGTTTTTTAGTTTCTTTTTTTCTCCTCTTCTATGGCGCACCCAGGGTTGCCGGCCCTACACCATTCCGAGGCATTGTCGCTAGCAGGCCATCACAAATCACGAGTGAGGCCAGCCTCACGCAGATCTTAATTACAAGGCTTTTTCATCGGCCATCACCTCTATGCTGGGCAACCGAGGCCCGCATTTGTCTAGAAGTAATAGGAAGAACAAAAAATTCAAAAATAAAAAATTTTAAAATATAAATAATTTTTTTCCCATGTCCATCTCGACCATCAGTCCATGCAACATTGATCCTCCTGCCATGTTGGCGATTGGTGTCCACGCTAGCGGATTTCTTATCCAAATTGGCTTGATGTGCTCAATTAATACATTAAAAAGTTTAGAACTCACCTGACAAAAAATACAATAAAATTTGAGATTTTTGGTTGATTTTCTCCCTACACACTAGCACACGGATTTGTAGAATATCCGGACAGGTGATGCCATACCTATAACTTCATCACAACAACAGCAATAGCAACAAGTTACCGAAAGACTTGAGAGCTTACAACAATGGTACCAGGATTGTCTTACAAACTTCAACCAAGACCAAGGCAAGAACAAAGGCACTTGATTAGGCAACCTCTTTCTATGAGAATTTATTATAATCAAGTAATGCCGTCACCCTCCCCACCCCGCGTCCTATATATAACAAGCTGGTCGAGTGGGGGGCGTGGGAGTTGGATCTTGTCTATGCTTCTTCTTTACTGATCGCTTCTGGCTCGGTTTTCGTCGGGACGAGGTCCCTCCGTTGGCTCCTGCGTTCCATGTGTAGCTTTCGGGGTCGCTATGCGGCTTAGTTGGGATCCGTAAGATGGCTTTAGTGAGTTCGTGGGTAGACGCTCTTCGAGTTGTTCGTTGTGTCCGGTGGCCGTCTTTACTTATTGCTAGGGTTTGTTCCCGGTACTATTTGCTGGGGCTGTGTCTTTCGCTCTACTTTATCCGGGTAGCGTGGCGCCGACGGAGGGGGAGGCGGTGGAAGAGAGGACATAGGAGCCTCGGCGGAGGGGACGCACCGGCCGGGAGAGGAGCGAGCGTGTAGAAAA
>JAGVVM010020567.1:0-15244 GCA_019149425.1 Psidium friedrichsthalianum
CGAGCACACGATATAGTGGACCACGGCGTCTGTTTAAACCTGTATATGATTTAAAACCAAAGACCATACATACATACATACATATCCCTAAACCTTTGCAGCCCGCAATATTTACAATATATATATATATATATATATATATATATATACAGATGCAGCCCATCAAAAGGAGCTCTGGGCGCAACAACAAAAAGAAACTAAGCGGCTCAGACTCTAGTCAGTCTCCGCTCCGCTATCCTCACTGGATGGCAGCTCCTCGGGTCCGAATCCTCGGGTGTCGGGAGAAACTCCTCCAGCTCGCTATCCGAATGGTGATCCGCGAATACGTCGTACTCGTGTCCATCGATCTCCATCATCGCATGGCCATTTCCGCCATCTATCTCCATCGGGTCCGGGTCTATCACCTCACCTCTATTATTCACGAAATTCACCGGTCCCCATCTTCCATCACCCTTAATTTCTATATCAAAATCTAAAATAGGACCTCTCCACACACTGCCCTGGCATTCCATCCAAGCGTCGTAATTGTGAGCCCACAAAAAGTCGCTGCCCTCATCTACCCAAACCGTAGACTCTATTTTTTTATACATTATATTACCCTGTCCTGGATACAGTATCTCCCATCGTTCGATCTCCTGAGGAAGGCCGAACCTCAAACACATGGGATTCATGCTACGGGCGACGAGCTGAAAGGCGATCAGCCACAAATGAGTCTAATACTCAGTGAGTAAACCAATATGACAGTATATAAAACAGCACTCATGCAACTAATATCAGAAATACATAATAGAACCACATGCCACACACGTTATTAAACTCATTCCATACAGTCAAGTCGAATCATGCGGTTCACAAGTAAAATCAAGCACGTGCCATATATTGAACGCCATTTCAGGCTCTCGTGGTTCGTTTCCGACCCTCAAGGTCTCATACCCGCGCGATTAACGTCGCGGCCGTGCCTCAATGCATATTATAAAAATACCTCAGGTTAACCTCCTTGTCTCTCCAGCAACCTCGTGCCGTGCACGTTCAGACGCCTTCGGCAACCAGATACGTTTGCAAGCGGAACTACGATACCGCCCATTCTCGTACCAGTCCGTCGGCCGAGCCACCCTCACCCTTGTCGCTCCGATTCTCGCGCCAGTCCGTCGGCCGAGCACAATTACCAACTCAGTGCACGTATTCAAGCGCAACGTTTCATTGTTTACAACATTACATCGCCACAAGCCAAAACGAACGCACACGAATGCTCATACTTTCCAAGCAATTAAACAGATTCAATGCCCTGCTCTCGACAGTTTACCACTTAGGGAACTCAACTTTATTCCAAGAAAATCTGCTTTCGATTTCCCCAACCACACGCACGTTTCCTCGGTTACACTTTTCACAAGTACACGGCTAGATAAAATGGGACCATCAACCACATTTTTCTTTGAAGTAAACCTAAACTAACCCACTAACAGCTTCCTCTCATAACCCATCACATTCGGTCATTACTTGCACTTCAATACCCTCAGGTTTACTTTTATTTTTGAGCACCAAACAACTACAGCAACTCAGCAAGCCATTGGATTAAAAACTTCAGCCATTGTCCCTTCTTTTAATCACACAAACCACCCTCGCTACCCTACAATGAAACTAGAATATTTACTCATCTAAATGGGCTTGGATAGCAAAGAAATGAGCAGCAAACAACCGCAACAGAACCGAGCAGAAAACCAGCAGAACAGAATAGAACCTACTCACCAACGTCCAAGCCAAAACTGAAGTAACGTCGCCTAGGGACTCCATTCAAACTTCATACAACATCCTAGGCTAAGAAGGGAAGGTTTACTCACCAAAACCAAGATTGAACAGCAACAAAAACAAATAGAGAATCGGCAGCAACCAGCTGCAAACCAAATAGCAAAATAGTATCAAAATCAGTAAAACAGGACAGACTTTGCTTTAGTGCTGCAATTTTTGTAAGAGGTCTGTGGATGATCCGTTTGAATATTATCGAAGCTCAAGATGTTACGAGCGCATAGGCGAAAACTAAGCTCAATTCGGGTACCAGACGACCCCGACCGAGCCATGTCCGTCCGAGCGCGCGTGCAGGGACGCGAGAAACGGCCCTCGGCCGAGAGAGAAAAGGAGAGTTTCGGGAGAGAGGGAGCCTTACCAAGAGAGAGAGAGAGAGAGAGTGTCGCGGTCTTGAAGAGAGGTTGAAGGACAAGGCTGGTGGTGGTGGATGGCCAGTGATGGCCAGCAGCGGTGCAGAGGAATAGAAAGAAATGGAGCGCCCGAGAGGTTCTATTTTTGAGTGACCGAGAGAGAGAAGTGGTCTGGGCGCGCGAAATGAAAGAAGAAGTGGGGCGTGCGTCCGTCCAAGCTGAAGAGAAGAGAGAGAGAGAGAGAGAGAGAGAGAGAGAGAGAGAGGAAAGACCTGCATTGACCGGTCAAAGACTTCTCTTCCACGCCTCCAAGCCACGCTTAATTGAAGCTTGTTTTACAAGCTTGGGAAATTAGTCAATCACTTGCCAATTAGAAGAAAGGCACGTATTCTTGGTGGGTCTCTCAAGCAAGAAGGTCAAAATGGTAGCCAATTAGGTGTTGACAAGTGGAGGATTAGAGAGAATTACTTTAAATTAACTTAACGATGAGGAAACGGTACTCGACGACTCGACCGGTAGAGCGAATTTTTCGAAAATGCAAGTTTATAGTCAAAACGAAGCCGACGACTAGACGAACTCAAATCTAGCGTCTAAACTTTCTAAAAACTCACAGATAATTTACTGAGAAGCCTAGAGCGAACCGGGATCAAATTCGTCGAATCTCTCGTCGCTTCTCTTCGCGACGTCCCAAACCGAAACCAAAATTCCAAACATCAATCTTTAAACTCGAAACACCTCTACGATCCCTCTGAAGATTCAATTATCCAAATTCGGAATCCATTTCGTGGTTTCTTTCATTAAATTGCAAATTTCAGTAAATACTCGGGCCAACGGGCGGTTGTTAGGAGTTACGCGTATCGACCTGTTGGGTCCACGTACTTTAAAATCCTAAATTAGCCTTTCCCTTCTGGTCGACCATCCCGAGGTGATCAGTCTCGACTGAGATTTGACTAAAACGCAATTAATGAAATACATCCATTCTTTATTGAAATTTCCGAAAAAGAGTCGAAAATTCGGGACGTCACAATTCTTCCCCTCTTAAGAAATTTCGTCCCCGAAATTTACAACTGACGACTACATCGATTACACAAACAGATAAGGGAACTTGAGCTTCATCTTGTCCTCATTTTCCCATGTTGCTCCCTCGGTGCCGTGATGCTCCCAGACCACTTTGACTAACGGCACGGTCTTAGTCCTCAAAACTTCTTCCCTTCGGTCCTCAATCCTGACTGGTCGTTCGACGTACGAACTCTGTCATCCACTTCAATGACTTCATGATCGAGTATATGACCAGGATCCGGCTCATACTTCCGCAGCATCGACACGTGGAATACGTTATGCATTTGCGATAAGTTAGGCGGCAACGCAATGCGGTAAGCGAGATTTCCAATTCTTTCCAGGATTTCAAAGGGTCCAACAACCTCGGACTCAGTTTTCCTTTCTTTCCAAACCTGGACAACCCTCGCATTGGAGACACTTTTAGGAATACGTGATCTCCTACCTGGAATTCCAACGGCTTGCGCCTCTTATCCGCATAACTTTTTCTGACGACTCTGAGCCGTCTTCAATCTGTCCCTAATTACTTTCACCGCCTCAGTCGACTGCTGAACCATTTCTGGACCCGTTAAACTCCGTTCACCCACTTCATCCCAACACAAGGGAGTTCGACATGCTCGACCGTATAATGCTTCGAATGGAGCCATTCGAATGCTCTGCTGGTAACTGTTGTTATACGCAAACTCCACTAAATGTAGCTTTTCTTCCCATCCGCCCTTGAAGTCAATAACACAAGCTCTAAGCATATCTTCTAAAATCTGAATCGTTCTTTCCGATTGCCCATCCGTCTGTGGGTGATAAGCAGTACTGAACCTCAATTCTGACCCCAAAGCATTTTGCAAGCTCTTCCAAAATGACGCTGTAAACCTAGGGTCACGATCCGACGTCACTGAGACTGGAACTCCATGCAGTCGAACAATCTGTCTCACGTATAATTCAGCCAGTCTTTCTAAAGGGAGATCTTTCCTTACTGCTATAAAATGAGCTGACTTCGTCAAACGGTCAGCTACTACCCAAATTGAATCATGACCTCTTTGACTCCTCGGCAACCCAGTCACAAAATCCATTGTGACATGTTCCCATTTCCATTCGGGAATTTCCAACGGTTGTAGCAATCCTCCAAGTTTACAGTGTTGCGCCTTTACTTGCTGACACGTCAAACATTTGGCTATGTACTTTGCCACGTCTGCCTTCATTCCATTCCACCAGTAGTGTTGGCGCAAATTCTGGTACATCTTCGTGCTGCCAGGGTGAATACTGTAGCTACTGCGATGAGCTTCTGACAGTATCTCTTCTTTCAGTCCTTTATCATCTGGCACACAAAGACGTCCTTGGAACCTGAGAATCCCATTTTCAGATACTTGAAATTCTGGTCTACGTTTCTCCACATCCATCTCGATGATCTTCTGCAACTCAGGATCTGTAGACTGCAACTCCTTAATTTTTACTTGAATCGTTGGTTCGATCCTTAGCGTGGCTATTAGGCTCGAAAGGTGATCCACTTCCAACTTAAACTCTGAATCTCGAGCCTCCTCTAACAAGGTCCATTCCTTAATTCTCATCAGTGCTAAGCTAGACTTTCTGCTCAAAGCATCAGCCACTCTATTCGCCTTTCCCGGATGATATAAAATCTCGCAGTCGTAGTCTTTCAATAATTCCATCCAACGGCGTTGCCTCATGTTTAATTCCTTCTGCGAAAATAAGTACTTAAGGCTCTGATGGTCTGTGAAAATTTGGAATTGCTCCCCAACCAGATAATGTCGCCATATTTTCAAGGCAAACACTACTGCAGCTAATTCTAAGTCATGGGTGGGGTAATTCAACTCATGAGGCCTTAACTGTCGAGATGCGTATGCTATCACTCGTCCATGTTACATTAAAACACACCCCAATCCTCTTAACGACGCATCACTAAAAATTTCGAACCCTCCCGAACCTGACGGAATCGTCAACACTGGTGCCGTCTTCAACTTATATTTAAGCTCCTGAAAAGTTTCTTCGCATCGATCAGACCATTCAAACTTAGATTCCTTTTTCAATAGGCGTGTCAAAGGCGCTGCTATCGCCGAGAATCTCCCTACAAAAAGCCTGTAATACCCAGCCAATCCTAAGAAACTTCTTATTTCAGTCACATTCGTCGGCCTGGGCCACTTTTCTACTGCCTCAATCTTCGAAGGGTCTACTGATATTCCTTCTCCTGAAACTATATGTCCAAGGAATGCTACCTTATTCAACAGAACTCGCATTTACTAAATTTAGCATATAAGGAATGTTCTCTCAGTTTCTGTAGTACTATTCTTAAGTGTAACTCATGATCGTCCACATTCCTTGAATATACTAATATGTCATCAATGAATACTATCACAAATTGATCCAAAAATTCCTTGAACACCCTGTTCATCATGTCCATAAATGCAGCAGGAGCATTTGTTAATCCAAAAGGCATAACCGTAAATTCATAATGCCCATACCTCGTCCGAAAAGCCGTCTTCGGAATATCCTCTGGTTTGATTCTTAATTGATGATATCCAGTTCTCAAGTCGATCTTCGAAAATACTGATGCTCCCTGCAACTGATCAAATAGGTCGTCAATCCTTGGCAACGGATATTTGTTCTTAATTGTTACCTGGTTCAACTGCGGGTAATCAATGCACAGGCGTAGAGACCCATCTTTCTTCTTAACGAATAATACAGGTGCACCCCATGGCGACGCACTGGGTCTAATAAAACCCTTGTCTAGCATTTCCTGCATCTGCACTTTAAGTTCCTTTAATTCTGATAACGCCATCCGATACGGTGCCTTCGAAATCGGTTCCGTCCCAGGGGCTAATTCGATGACAAATTCCACCTCTCGCTCTGGTGGCAACCCAGGCAATTCCTGTGGAAACACATCAGGAAATTCGCACACCACGGCCACATCTTCTAATTTCCTTTCTTCCGTGAGTACTTCACTTACGCTCACCAGATAGCCTTGGCAGCCCTCGTTCAATAATCTGGTAGCTTTAAGTGACGAAATTAAGGGAATTAAGGTTCCCCCTTGACTACCTGTGAACTCAAATCTAGGGTGACCAGCAGGGTTAAACTGAATCACCCTGCGACTACAATCAATTATTGCCCCTTGTCTAACTAACCAGTCCATCCCGATTATAACATCAAAATCGAACATGGGCAATACAGCTAAGTCTATGGTTCCCTTTCCAACGCCAAAGGCTATTTCACAGCCCATGCATCCTAACGAGACTGGAATCTCATCCTTTAGAGGTGTAGCCACATGCAACAATATCTTTAATGGTTTCATTTCCATGCCACCAAAATAGCAAATTGCTCAGATACGAATGAATGGGTTGCTCCCGGATCAAATAAGGCGTATGCAGCATGACCACGTAACGAAATGGTACCTGTGATCACGCCAGGCGCTTTTTCAGCCTCCTCTCGCGCCATTGCATAAACTCTTCCCTGTGCCGGCGGTCGGTTCAAATTATTTTGGGGTCCTGGCCTGATCTGTTGTCCTATTTGGGGTCGTGGCGGTTGAACAGGCGGTCTAGAATTTCTCCGGGGGCAGTCCCTTGCCATGTGCCCCATCTGCCCACACACATAGCAGCTCCCGTCCTTCTGGGACAAGGAAAATTTCCATGACTCTGCCCACAATATTACATCCCGCTCCCATGAAACGCGATGGCTTCCTCAAATATTTACGAATTGGAGGAACGAACCTCCTGTTGTCCACCATTGGCCTCTTGCCAAAATTACGATTATCCCTATTCGGCACAAATCTCGATCCAGGGGCGACAACTCGTTCACCCATATTTCGCTCTAGTTCCTAGGCTCTATCATAAATCTCGTTGTAGTCTCTCAGTCCCGATGTGATCAGCTGACATTTAAGATCTGATCTCAATCCTTCACGGAACCTCCTGGCCTTATCCCAAGGATTTGCTAAAAATCTCTGCCCGAACTTTGACAATCTTGTGAACTCACCTTCATACTGATCCACTGTCATCTGTCCTTGGCGCAGTCGCAAGAATTCTTCTAATTTTCTTTCTTGGGCGGCCTCTGAGAAATACTTGCCATTAAAAGCTTCGCAAAACGCCCTCCAGGTACTTTCTACCCCTTCTGGGAAAACTCGTGCTCGAGTTGCCTTCCACCAATCATCAGCGGTCCTTTGTAACTGGTATTCTGCCAGAATAACCTTCTCCTCTTCGGTACACCTTAGCACTGCAAATGCTTTTTCTAATTGCTCTATCCATGCTGATGCAGTTTCAGGTCCGTCAGTCCCATCAAACTTTGGCGGTTGAAGCTTCAAAATTGTTCTACCAGATGAGGTGCTTGTCGTCCCTCGACAGCTTGGGCGGCAACAATAGCTCTTTCTTCAGCCTGCCTACCCATCAGATTTCCAACTTCTGCTAGCACTCTAGAGTGCTAGCAGAAGTTGGAAATCTGATGGGTAGGCAGGCTGAAGAAAGAGCTATTGTTGCCGCCCAAGCTGTCGAGGGACGACAAGCACCTCATCTGGTAGAACAATTTTTGAAGCTTCAACCGCCAAAGTTTGATGGGACTGACGGACCTGAAACTGCATCAGCATGGATAGAGCAATTAGAAAAAGCATTTGCAGTGCTAAGGTGTACCGAAGAGGAGAAGGTTATTCTGGCAGAATACCAGTTACAAAGGACCGCTGATGATTGGTGGAAGGCAACTCGAGCACGAGTTTTCCCAGAAGGGGTAGAAAGTACCTGGAGGGCGTTTTGCGAAGCTTTTAATGGCAAGTATTTCTCAGAGGCCGCCCAAGAAAGAAAATTAGAAGAATTCTTGCGACTGCGCCAAGGACAGATGACAGTGGATCAGTATGAAGGTGAGTTCACAAGATTGTCAAAGTTCGGGCAGAGATTTTTAGCAAATCCTTGGGATAAGGCCAGGAGGTTCCGTGAAGGATTGAGATCAGATCTTAAATGTCAGCTGATCACATCGGGACTGAGAGACTACAACGAGATTTATGATAGAGCCTAGGAACTAGAGCGAAATATGGGTGAACGAGTTGTCGCCCCTGGATCGAGATTTGTGCCGAATAGGGATAATCGTAATTTTGGCAAGAGGCCAATGGTGGACAACAGGAGGTTCGTTCCTCCAATTCGTAAATATTTGAGGAAGCCATCGCGTTTCATGGGAGCGGGATGTAATATTTGTGGGCAGAGTCATGGAAATTTTCCTTGTCCCAGAAGGACGGGAGCCTGCTATGTGTGTGGGCAGATGGGGCACATGGCAAGGGACTGCCCCCGGAGAAATTCTAGACCGCCTGTTCAACCGCCACGACCCCAAATAGGACAACAGATCAGGCCAGGACCCCAAAATAATTTGAACCGACCGCCGGCACAGGGAAGAGTTTATGCAATGGCGCGAGAGGAGGCTGAAAAAGCGCCTGGCGTGATCACAGGTACCATTTCGTTACGTGGTCATGCTGCATACGCCTTATTTGATCCGGGAGCAACCCATTCATTCGTATCTGAGCAATTTGCTATTTTGGTTGGCATGGAAATGAAACCATTAAAGATATTGTTGCATGTGGCTACACCTCTAAAGGATGAGATTCCAGTCTCGTTAGGATGCATGGGCTGTGAAATAGCCTTTGGCGTTGGAAAGGGAACCATAGACTTAGCTGTATTGCCCATGTTCGATTTTGATGTTATAATCGGGATGGACTGGTTAGTTAGACAAGGGGCAATAATTGATTGTAGTCGCAGGGTGATTCAGTTTAACCCTGCTGGTCACCCTAGATTTGAGTTCACAGGTAGTCAAGGGGGAACCTTAATCCCTTAATTTCGTCACTTAAAGCTACCAGATTATTGAACGAGGGCTGCCAAGGCTATCTGGTGAGCGTAAGTGAAGTACTCACGGAAGAAAGGAAATTAGAAGATGTGGCCGTGGTGTGCGAATTTCCTGATGTGTTTCCACAGGAATTGCCTGGGTTGCCACCAGAGCGAGAGGTGGAATTTGTCATCGAATTAGCCCCTGGGACGGAACCGATTTCGAAGGCACCGTATCGGATGGCGTTATCAGAATTAAAGGAACTTAAAGTGCAGATGCAGGAAATGCTAGACAAGGGTTTTATTAGACCCAGTGCGTCGCCATGGGGTGCACCTGTATTATTCGTTAAGAAGAAAGATGGGTCTCTACGCCTGTGCATTGATTACCCGCAGTTGAACCAGGTAACAATTAAGAACAATATCCGTTGCCAAGGATTGACGACCTATTTGATCAGTTGCAGGGAGCATCAGTATTTTCGAAGATCGACTTGAGAACTGGATATCATCAATTAAGAATCAAACCAGAGGATATTCCGAAGACGCTTTTCGGACGAGGTATGGGCATTATGAATTTACGGTTATGCCTTTTGGATTAACAAATGCTCCTGCTGCATTTATGGACATGATGAACAGGGTGTTCAAGGAATTTTTGGATCAATTTGTGATAGTATTCATTGATGACATATTAGTATATTCAAGGAATGTGGACGATCATGAGTTACACTTAAGAATAGTACTACAGAAACTGAGAGAACATTCCTTATATGCTAAATTTAGTAAATGCGAGTTCTGGTTGAATAAGGTAGCATTCCTTGGACATATAGTTTCAGGAGAAGGAATATCAGTAGACCCTTCGAAGATTGAGGCAGTAGAAAAGTGGCCCAGGCCGACGAATGTGACTGAAATAAGAAGTTTCTTAGGATTGGCTGGGTATTACAGGCTTTTTGTAGGGAGATTCTCGGCGATAGCAGCGCCTTTGACACGCCTATTGAAAAAGGAATCTAAGTTTGAATGGTCTGATCGATGCGAAGAAACTTTTCAGGAGCTTAAATATAAGTTGACGACGGCACCAGTGTTGACGATTCCGTCAGGTTCGGGAGGGTTCGAAATTTTTAGTGATGCGTCGTTAAGAGGATTGGGGTGTGTTTTGATGTAACATGGACGAGTGATAGCATACGCATCTCGACAGTTAAGGCCTCATGAGTTGAATTACCCCACCCATGACTTAGAATTAGCTGCAGTAGTGTTTGCCTTGAAAATATGGCGACATTATCTGGTTGGGGAGCAATTCCAAATTTTCACAGACCATCAGAGCCTTAAGTACTTATTTTCGCAGAAGGAATTAAACATGAGGCAACGCCGTTGGATGGAATTATTGAAAGACTACGACTGCGAGATTTTATATCATCCGGGAAAGGCGAATAGAGTGGCTGATGCTTTGAGCAGAAAGTCTAGCTTAGCACTGATGAGAATTAAGGAATGGACCTTGTTAGAGGAGGCTCGAGATTCAGAGTTTAAGTTGGAAGTGGATCACCTTTCGAGCCTAATAGCCACGCTAAGGATCGAACCAACGATTCAAGTAAAAATTAAGGAGTTGCAGTCTACAGATCCTGAGTTGCAGAAGATCATCGAGATGGATGTGGAGAAACGTAGACCAGAATTTCAAGTATCTGAAAATGGGATTCTCAGGTTCCAAGGACGTCTTTGTGTGCCAGATGATAAAGGACTGAAAGAAGAGATACTGTCAGAAGCTCATCGCAGTAGCTACAGTATTCACCCTGGCAGCACGAAGATGTACCAGAATTTGCGCCAACACTACTGGTGGAATGGAATGAAGGCAGACGTGGCAAAGTACGTAGCCAAATGTTTGACGTGTCAGCAAGTAAAGGCGCAACACTGTAAACTTGGAGGATTGCTACAACCGTTGGAAATTCCCGAATGGAAATGGGAACATGTCACAATGGATTTTGTGACTGGGTTGCCGAGGAGTCAAAGAGGTCATGATTCAATTTGGGTAGTAGTTGACCGTTTGACGAAGTCAGCTCATTTTATAGCAGTAAGGAAAGATCTCCCTTTAGAAAGACTGGCTGAATTATACGTGAGACAGATTGTCCGACTGCATGGAGTTCCAGTCTCAGTGACGTCGGATCGTGACCCTAGGTTTTACAGCGTCATTTTGGAAGAGCTTGCAAAATGCTTTGGGGTCAGAATTGAGGTTCAGTACTGCTTATCACCCACAGACGGATGGGCAATCGGAAAGAACGATTCAGATTTTAGAAGATATGCTTAGAGCTTGTGTTATTGACTTCAAGGGCGGATGGGAAGAAAAGCTACATTTAGTGGAGTTTGCGTATAACAACAGTTACCAGCAGAGCATTCGAATGGCTCCATTCGAAGCATTATACGGTCGAGCATGTCGAACTCCCTTGTGTTGGGATGAAGTGGGTGAACGGAGTTTAACGGGTCCAGAAATGGTTCAGCAGTCGACTGAGGCGGTGAAAGTAATTAGGGACAGATTGAAGACGGCTCAGAGTCGTCAGAAAAGTTATGCGGATAAGAGGCGCAAGCCGTTGGAATTCCAGGTAGGAGATCACGTATTCCTAAAAGTGTCTCCAATGCGAGGGTTGTCCAGGTTTGGAAAGAAAGGAAAACTGAGTCCGAGGTTTGTTGGACCCTTTGAAATCCTGGAAAGAATTGGAAATCTCGCTTACCGCATTGCGTTGCCGCCTAACTTATCGCAAATGCATAACGTATTCCACGTGTCGATGCTGAGGAAGTATGAGCCGGATCCTGGTCATATACTCGATCATGAAGTCATTGAAGTGGATGACAGAGTTTCGTATGTTGAACGACCAGTCAGGATTGAGGACCGAAGGGAGAAGTCTTAAGGACTAAGACCGTGCCATTAGTCAAAGTGGTCTGGGAGCATCACGGCACCGAGGGAGCAACATGGGAGAATGAGGACAAGATGAAGCTCAAGTTCCCTTATCTCTTTGTGTAATAGATGTAGTCGTCAGTTGTAAATTTCGGGGACGAAATTTCTTAAGAGGGGAAGAATTGTGACGTCCCGAATTTTCGACTCTTTTTCGGAAATTTCAATAAAGAATGGATGTATTTCATTAATTGCGTTTTAGTCAAATCTCAGTCGAGACTGATCACCTCGGGATGGTCGACCAGAAGGGAAAGGCTAATTTAGGATTTTAAAGTACGTGGACCCAACGGGTCGATACGCGTAACTCCTAACAGCCGCCCGTTGGCCCGAGTATTTACTGAAATTTGCAATTTAATGAAAGAGACTACGAAATGGATTCCGAATTTGGATAATTGAATCTTCAGAGGGATCGTAGAGGTGTTTCGAGTTTAAAGATTAATGTTTGGAATTTTGGTTTCGGTTTGGACGTCGCGAAGAGAAGCGACGAGAGATTCGACGAATTTGATCCCGGTTCGCTCTAGGCTTCTCAGTAAATTATCTGTGAGTTTTTAGAAAGTTTAGACGCTAGATTTGAGTTCGTCTAGTCGTGGCTTCGTTTTGACTATAAACTTGCATTTTCGAAAAATTCGCTCTACCGGTCGAGTCGTCGAGTACCGTTTCCTCATCGTTAAGTTAATTTAAAGTAATTCTCTCTAATCCTCCACTTGTCAACACCTAATTGGCTACCATTTTGACCTTCTTGCTTGAGAGACCCACCAAGAATACGTGCCTTTCTTCTAATTGGCCAAGTGATTGACTAATTTCCCAAGCTTGTAAAACAAGCTTCAATTAAGCGTGGCTTGGAGGCGTGAAGAGAAGTCTTTGACCGGTCAATGCAGGTCTTTTTCTCTCTCTCTCTCTCTCTCTCTCTCTCTCTCTCTCTCTCTCTCTTCAGCTTGGACGGACGCACGCCCCACTTCTTCTTTCATTTCGCGCGCCCAGACCACTTCTCTCTCTCGGTCACTCAAAAATAGAACCTCTCGGGCGCTCCATTTCTTTCTATTCCTCTGCACCGCTGCTGGCCATCACTGGCCATCCACCACCACCAGCCTTGTCCTTCAACCTCTCTTCAAGGCCGCGACACTCTCTCTCTCTCTCTCTCGGTAAGGCTCCCTCTCTCCCGAAACTCTCCTTTTTCTCTCTCGGCCGAGGGCCGTTTCTCGCGTCCCTGCACGCGCGCTCGGACGGAAATGGCTCGTTCGGGGTCGTCTGGTACCCGAATTGAGCTTAGTTTTCGCCTATGCGCTCGTAACATCTTGAGCTTCGATAATATTCAAACGGATCATCCACAGACCTCTTACAAAATTGCAGCACTAAAGCAAAGTCTGTCCTGTTTTACTGATTTTGATACTATTTTGCTATTTGGTTTGCAGCTGGTTGCTGCCGATTCTCTATTTGTTTTTGTTGCTGTTCAATCTTGGTTTTGGTGAGTAAACCTTCCTTCTTAGCCTAGGATGTTGTATGAAGTTTGAATGGAGTCCCTAGGCGACGTTACTTCAGTTTTGGCTTGGACGTTGGTGATTAGGTTCTATTCTGTTCTGCTGGTTTTCTGCTCGGTTCTGTTGCGGTTGTTTGCTGCTCATTTCTTTGCTATCCAAGCCCATTTAGATGAGTAAATATTCTAGTTTCATTGTAGGGTAGCGAGGGTGGTTTGTGTGATTAAAAGAAGGGACAATGGCTGAAGTTTTAATCCAATGGCTTGCTGAGTTGCTGTAGTTGTTTGGTGCTCAAAAATAAAAGTAAACCTGAGGGTATTGAAGTGCAAGTAATGACCGAATGTGATGGGTTATGAGAGGAAGCTGTTAGTGGGTTAGTTTAGGTTTACTTCAAAGAAAAATGTGGTTGATGGTCCCATTTTATCTAGCCGTGTACTTGTGAAAAGTGTAACCGAGGAAACGTGCGTGTGGTTGGGGAAATCGAAAGCAGATTTTCTTGGAATAAAGTTGAGTTCCCTAAGTGGTAAACTGCCGAGAGCAGGGCATTGAATCTGTTTAATTGCTTGGAAAGTATGAGCATTCGTGTGCGTTCGTTTTGGCTTGTGGCGATGTAATGTTTGTAAACAATGAAACGTTGCGCTTGAATACGTGCACTGAGTTGGTAATTGTGCTCGGCCGACGGACTGGCGCGAGAATCGGAGCGACAAGGGTGAGGGTGGCTCGGCCGACGGACTGGTACGAGAATGGCGGTATCGTAGTTCCGCTTGCAAACGTATCTGCTTGCCGAAGGCGCCTGAACGTGCACGGCACGAGGTTGCTGGAGAGACAAGGAGGTTAACCTGAGGTATTTTTATAATATGCATTGAGGCACGGCCGCGACGTTAATCGCGCGGGTATGAGACCTTGAGGGTCGGAAACGAACCACGAGAGCCTGAAATGGCGTTCAATATATGGCACGTGCTTGATTTTACTTGTGAACCGCATGATTCGACTTGACTGTATGGAATGAGTTTAATAACGTGTGTGGCATGTGGTTCTATTATGTATTTCTGATATTAGTTGCATGAGTGCTGTTTTATATACTGTCATATTGGTTTACTCACTGAGTATTAGACTCATTTGTGGCTGATCGCCTTTCAGCTCGTCGCCCGTAGCATGAATCCCATGTGTTTGAGGTTCGGCCTTCCTCAGGAGATTGAACGATGGGAGATACTGTATCCAGGACAGGGTAATATAATGTATAAAAAAATAGAGTCTACGTTTGGGTAGATGAGGGCGGCGACTTTTTGTGGGCTCACAATTACGACGCTTGGATGGAATGCCAGGGCAGTGTGTGGAGAGGTCCTATTTTAGATTTTGATATAGAAATTAAGGGTGATGGAAGATGGGGACCGGTGAATTTCGTGAATAATAGAGGTGAGGTGATAGACCCGGACCCGATGGAGATAGATGGCGGAAATGGCCATGCGATGATGGAGATCGATGGACACGAGTACGACGTATTCGCGGATCACCATTCGGATAGCGAGCTGGAGGAGTTTCTCCCGACACCCGAGGATTCGGACCCCGAGGAGCTGCCATCCAGTGAGGATAGCGGAGCGGAGACTGACTAGAGTCTGAGCCGCTTAGTTTCTTTTTGTTGTTGCGCCCAGAGCTCCTTTTTGATGGGCTGGCATCTGTATATATATATATATATATATATATATATATATATTGTAAATATTGCGGGCTGCAAAGGTTTAGGGATATGTATGTATGTATGTATGGTCTTTGGTTTTAAATCATATACAGGTTTAAACAGACGCCGTGGTCTCACTATATCGTTGGTGCTCG
>JAGVVM010020568.1:0-28766 GCA_019149425.1 Psidium friedrichsthalianum
AAGGACCAAATCACTCAAATTTAAGCTCCAGTGATTTGTTGCGATGGGGGTCGTATAGCAGTTGGTGTGTTAAGTGTTTTTCTTTCTGTGTGGTGCTTGGTTGTTTCTTGCTTATGTCTGGGTGGTGTGTTGTAGGAGTGTGAAGGGACATATGGACATCTGAATTTCGGAGTTATCTCATACTTGGAATACTGGTCATAACGGTGTGTGGTTGGATCACGTTGTGAGATACTCATGCTGCGAACACTATGCCACATACCAGCTTCTTTAGTGGGCTGTGTTGCGTGGTTTATTAAGGTCCATTCTTTATAAGGCTCGACGAGGGCATTTAATAATGAGTCTGGGAGCAGGGACAAATAGAATGTCCCCACAAGAGGCAGGGTAAGTGAGAGAGGGAAAACGTAGCGGGAATACAGAGGTTGGTTAATCTCGGTCAGGGACGATGAGGTGGCCTAGAATAGCGTTCGACGGAGGCCCGTGGTGGGGTGTTATGTTTGATAGGGGATAAGGGCCTGTAAATATAGTACCTAGTGCCACCACTGTGTTGCTGTAGAAGGGCGAGTTGAGGAGGAGGGGTTGGCATCTCCTCTCCGCTGCTTTACGGACCACACTGCAACTAAGAAAAATCTTTGGATTCACCAGGTACTTTTTAAACTTGGTGCTTCCCCCCTGACTTGACACAGTTGATTACCAGCTTGTGGAATTTTTGGTGGAGCCCTGTCAAATCTAAGTACTGCATTAAATGTTGCAATAAACGACAAGAGACAAGTTGAACTAACACTCTAATTATTGCCTAAGAAAACCTCTTTTTTTCTCAAAAAGATGTGTTATCCAGAGGAAAAAATCTCTCTTTTCTCTATTTCCAGAAATGAACCTCTAGAAGCAAGTTCATCCACAGACGTCAACTGCCCAAAGTTTAATGCTACTTGCTATAACAAAAACTGACCTTCTCTCTACAAAACGGATTACATACAATTTCTTCTTTCAAGTCAACACCCATCCAGTGTCGTCCCTCCAAATTCATGACTGATGTTCTCGTTATAAGAATACAGTTTGTGTCGCTCTAATACGGGCCCGACAAAAGAGACTGTTCCACACCATTGTAGAAATCATATCTCAAGACAACATTCCCGACAGTCCCACCTAGAGATATAAAGAAGAGGGGAACAAGACCGAAACCAACTAATGGGCACCATCTGTAACACCAACTTGATCAGTTTTATCTCATCATCATCAGCCATCCTATATTAGACATTGCAATTCTTCATTTCGTGTCTGAAAACTAAGCCTTTAATATCATCTATCCTCTAAAAGCGGTAATATAGGCAGGCATAACTTAGATTCTTTTTTTCTTAAGATATACTAAGAACATCATCAAGTCATGGGTAACGTGTGAAAGCAAAGACAATGCAAGCAAGCAGAAACACTTGAGTCGAGTCCAAAATTGTTGTTCCATTGATTTGCCTCTTCACACACCTCATGATCAGTCAAGCTACTTCATCTAGAAAGAGCAAATTCATGAAAAGTCAGAAGGAGAAAATTTTTATGGTGAAACTCAAGGCGTTATCAATGATTCAATCTCAGGGCACTCAAACATCAGATCCGAAGCTATCAAGAGTTTGAGCAACCTTTTAACTTCATTCTTGTTTAAGCTGGGAATGATCTTCATCTCAGAACTGCAGGATTATTTGTTCCTATTGAGCGAAATCATGAAACAATTTATGTGATATGTGACAAACGCAAATTCATTTCACTTGATAAGGAATTTTGCAGCATTTACATAGCACCACAAACAAACCACAAATAGGCAGTACCTTTTTCCAGATACCCTCCAAATTCTTTTCACTGCATAGTTTCTCTCATTTTTCTTTCTTTTGTAGTCTCAAACTTCAGAAGTGACCCAGTTCATTCTCCGGCGCATCATCTGAGAATAGCCCACCAAGCTCTACTTCCCCTGATTCACCATCTGTTGTGCTCTCTTCGCGAATAGTAGAGTCGCATGGGTAGGTTCCTGAAGAGGATCTTTGGGGCCATGGGAAGCCATACTTCTGTCACTTCAGTAACATCCACATCTACAGAAGGAGACAAAAGATGATATCTCTTGATGTTGTCTCCAGGTGCTCTACAGGAAGAGAACTAGTCACGTTATCCGAAGCATTTTTGTTAGCAAAGTCCTGTGCCAATACGTCCCAGATAATCCTGCTTGTAATGGTCAAGAGAACACAATCATTACCACATAGTCGTAAAACAAGACAAATCGTAAAAGCAATAAAACCAACCTAGAGCAGACAACTCTTGCTTGAGGTTACGGATAATTAAGCCTGCCTTTTCCTGGCTACTCTTATCTCCTTTTTTTTGGCTCTGGAAGCATCCAAGCGAGCAGCATGGAACTCCCTAGCAATTTCACCATAGGACCTTGGTCCACGTACCTATAGAATTGGCAAAACAAGACAAATGTAAAAATCACCTTTTAATTGAAGCTCATCGCACCTAATAAAAAAACTCAAAACCCAATACCATCTAAATCCTCAAATTAACTCCCTGCTTGTAAAGATACAAAAAAAAAAGTCACAAGCGTTGCCAAAAATGACTTTGTAATCTTTAAACTTCCTGTAGTAGATAAAACTTCAAAAAAAACCCACCTGAACACATCAGCAGCTCGCAAGCAATGAACATCTCTATCATGAAGATGACAGGTGCAACTTGCAGAAGAAAGCACATGAAAGAACAAAACTATGCTGTCGAAGCTGTGGAAACATATTCAATATAGATATTTGAGACTCTACATTCAGATCATAAAGGAAGTATCTGTGGTGCCTTAAACACAAGATTTCATTGGAGCAAGAGAGCCTTTGACAGAGACTTGACTCAAAACCTTTGGAAGGAGGAAACAGGCATGTGGATGTAACTGCATTGATTGAAATTAGATGCTTAGTTCTATATTTGAGCTCCTTTTCATTTGTTTTGTTGATCACTTCTTGTACTCGGGTTTGACCCCCTGGGGTACCTATAGTTAAATTAATTTCACCAGAAAAATTTAGTCTTTCCCCGATATCATATTTAGTAAGCAGAATGGCAAGAAAAAGAAAATGAGAATAACCCCATATCAAATCACTCGCGAGTATCATCGATTCCTTGAGTCACTAATAGTCAAAATTTGTCTAAGTATAATCAGCATTTAATTACTATTAATTTTCAGAAACAAAACCCTTTATACTGCGTTATAAATAAGTAATTAAAGCTACAAAGCCATTACGTACCTTTTGCGAAGCACCTTCATCAGCCAAGTGATCTTCCCATGTATCAGAACGTCCAGCTGATGCAATACAACATTGGGAAACAATAATAAGTAGTTTTTATGGCAACCAAGAATTCTATGAAGACAACATAGCAAAGTAACAATGGAACTAAATTTTCGGCAGGGGAAAGATTAGAATCATGCGACACGGTCATTCACCACCAAAATAACAAGTCCAGGGGTGATTGATTCGCAATGGATCGATCAAGGCCAGATAAATTGGAATCCACACCCAGCAGTAGAAATCGGTCAACTTCTTTTTTCTTCCTTTTTTTTGTTTCGGTTTTTTGTAAGAAATCGAATAAGATGGTATAATATGGAATCGCATCTTTTAAGTGAGAGGGAATTAATCTCAATTGAGGATCACGTGGATGTGTTTTCAGGTTGGAGCCCATTGTGGCAAACCTCAGTAAGTAATTGCTAACTTTATGAAGAAAGAAAAAGATTAAAAGCCAGTTCAAAGGTGGAACTGCCTAATGAGACCAAAGGACCTGTTTCTGTAAGCACACCACAGTTCCCGGCCTATTCTTGTTAAATCGAACTACTCATCCTTATCCGAGTTTCAACGTCAAATAAAAATACCAAAAAAAAAGTACGATAAATAGAAGAATACACCGGCCAATCCAAAGAATACTAAAAAGAACTAAAAAGTAGCAGCGCCACATGCAAAAGAAATTAATCAATTTGAAAGGTATACAAGAAAAAATTCCAAATTCACAGCAAAAGTGAATAAGCTGTTTTTGACTAATTTTCTTTTCTAATTACTGGAAATTAAGGAAAAAAAAAAACAAATTAATATATCTACATCAATTTAGCAAAATACAAAGATTATACGATTTCCAAATTTATACTTGAACCAACCTCTTCCTGCTGTTCCACATATCGTTTAAATCCAATCGCTTGGGATGGTTTGTGGGAATCAGACTCTCATTTCCCAATCGCCCTTAACCTTAACAGAATACTGGGCAGCGTCCTCATTGACCTTTGAAGAGGATCCACTGATGGGTCCAATTTCCCGTGCTGATACAAGGACATTGACAGAACCTCCTGATGGAACACACACAGCCTCAGCATTCGGTCATGCAGGTGCTGTAGCACAGACTCGATATACTAAAATAAGCCATTGCTTGAGTTCATTGCTCATGTTATATTTTACCTGTACTAGCAAGTGAAGAGACCCCACTGGAGAATTTCAAAGGACAGCTCGTTCCCAGGCAAATTCAAGCATAACAATCAAGAGCAGCCTCAAACGTGGCACTACCCTGCCCGTTTTGCAAAACAGATAAAGAAACTCATGAACTCTCCACTGCTCTAAAACTGTTAGAATTAAAAAACATTGCACTGACTTGGCGAGATAAGAAAAGGTTGGGCAAAATTTTTTATAAAAACAAGTAATCTCTAAATAGACTAGATAGTATAAGCTGCCCTCTAAATCCTCTACATACAAGCGACCATTTCAATCTCTTCTCTTTTACTTTTGGCAAAGCAATCCAATATTGTCCGTTCTTATTCTCAATGCTGATCGAAATAATAATAATAATAATAATAATAATTCGGAAGCAACTGGACCATCAAGGCTCCCACAGTACACGTCCTCGCTACTAATACAGAGAAACTGAAAATAACATTTGCGAATTCACAGTAAACCTTGAGAGCGGAGAGAGCTCGTTCAATCTGATCATTGGAGAAAGGCCCTCGCAGGAGAGCTTCTCGTAAACGGACTTGAGGCGCTTGGCCTTTGGGCATCGGAGAGGGAATCGTCGGCGGTAGTAGCAGACTCGGGCGATTGGCCGGAGGCGTGTTGAGGAGGGAGGCGGCGGAGGCGACTCTCGTTCTCGGCGATAGCTGGAGCTTCGGACCGGAGGAGGCCGAGGGTTTTGGCGGTGGCGGTGTTGGGTCTCGAGGTCTGCTTCGGTTTCTGCAGCTGCTTCTTCTTCGGAGCCATTTTTCTACTGCTTTTCTTTCTCTCTCCCGGAAAATGGAGGGAGCGAAGGAGGGAGCTATATAGGTTGCTTACGGTGAAACGAGAAAATATTGGAGGGGGCCGCCATCTCGTCTCCTGCGCCCGACCCACGTGTCCTCTCCTGATTGGACAAAGGAGGGATGGATATAGAGAGAGAAGAGAGCAGTGAGAAGGGAGAGAGAATGTAGAGGGCACGTGTCCTCTCCTAACTAATCAAGACACACAAATACGTATAATATTTTTTCAGCTGAAATGGCAGAGGTCATCATTAGCCCTAACATTTTTCACCTAATTTCATTTTGCATTTATCACCTGAAGTCCAACTACTCAGTGGTAGTTTTACATGAAAATATTTTAACCCCAATTCAATAAATTTCGTGTGTTTTTGTAAAAAAAAATTGAATATTGAGATGGCAAAATAAGTAAAAGAAATATCAACATTATCCCGTATAAATTGTGAAATCGGATGATTCATTATTTTAGCTTTAATTATAGTACTAGAAAAAAACGAAAAGCATAAAAATTCGAGAACCAATTCAAGCGGAGAGACAAAATGAAGTTCATATAATCTATAGGATAGTTTATATCTACTGCTTTTATTTTAGAATAACATCATTAAAAACCATAAATTATGTCTTTTATGATACTAATTTTTTGTCATACAAATTTGCTGAGATTTTTTTTTTCGTCGAAAAATTTGCTGAGTTAAATTGGTCCTAGAGATGCTATTTTTGTCGTTTAGTCCTGTCCCACAAAAAACATGTTTTTACCCTAACTATTTTCCCTTCTTTGCAGCAGCCGAAATAACGAAAAGCAGAAAATCGCAGGCGCAGGCATAGCTTCCTAGAGAGAGGGAGAGTGAGTGTGTTCAATTTCGACTGCGATTCCTCCTCCTTCTTCTGTGCTGTAATCTATTATAGCCATCTTTGATCGGGTGCGCATACCATCGATTGTAGCTTGGCGTTTGGACGTTGAGTTGGAAACGTCTCGGCGTTCGCTCGTTACCTAACAGAAAAATGCAAACTGTGGTGGCGAACCGGCCCTATTGCAAGTTCCACCAAACCCAGAACCGCCATCTTCTTCTTCGGCTTCCAAGTCTCGCCTTTTCTTTCGGCTCTTACTTTGCTTTGAGTATATAATCGTGGGGATTTTATCGCTTTACGTTTTGATAATGGGGTTTTTTAATTCATCAGAGTTCAAGGTTTCTTGGAGCTCATGTGTCGCTGGTGAAGGGGATTGGTCCGTGACGCCGGCGTCGTGCCACTTCGCGCGGGTTCAGACACCTACTCCGGTGCGCAGACGAGGTGAGACGAGGAGCACTTTGTGTAGAGGACACGTCTATTGCCTCGATATAGTCTATTTATCCTGCTGCTTGAGTATACAGCTAGTTGATTACAGAAACAGTGCATCCGATAGTAGCAAGAGAAATTATGTACCATCCGATTGAATAGCGGTATCTTCATGTTGTATCGGTTCGTGGTTATATTGGGTTGGTTGGTTCGGGCCGGCATCTCTTTCACTGCATAAGAGTGAGAGGGGAGAGAACTTTAAGGGTTGTTTCCTATTGGGTAAGTGAAGAAAGACCTTCCTTAAGGGCTATCGGTTACTTGGACATACGGTGAGTCCGCGAGGTTTTGTTGGTTTTGGCTTCAGGCGGTGTTAAATGTGCGCTGCAGTTTTGACAGTAGAATGAACCAAGTGTTAGTGTCTATCAAGATGCATCAGAGATGTATGCTTAGACTGCCTTGTAGATTCACGATTATGGGCACTCTTGTTGAGATACAAGTTTTGAATTGACTAGGGAAGCTGTTTCTGGATTGACCTCATGGTAGTTCAATCAGAGATCTATGAAGATCTTTTAGTTGTCTGGTGAGATAACGGAACATGTTGAACAGTTTTGAGGGGTCTGCCACATTTCTCAATGTCTTCAATGTGTGCCAAAGAAGGCCTACCGATAGGTTTGGTGTGCAGATATAAATTTAGAGATCCCATCTTTGGGATTCTTCAGTTTTTAAGCATGGTCTATTTGATATTCAACTGTCTTCTTCTGTGGCTCTACCAACCCAAACATATGTAAAATCTCTTATAATCTTCCTTGGCAATCTTTGAGGGGGTATCTGATGGAAATGATAGCTACAGAGGGAGCCAGCTACCAATTTTGAAACGAACTTTCCTAATGTGCTCCCTATTTAACCTAAGCATTGTGTTCTTGTTTCTTCATGTGGGGTACTCTTTTTTAGGGGAAAAATGACTGTAATTACTGTGGATTTTGCTAAGTGTTCCTCCATTCTTGACATGTAGTTGTGAAGGCCGTCGCTACACCCGACAATGGTTGGGAACTTCCACTGACAGCAGAGAATGTTGAGAGTGTACTCGATGAAATCCGACCCTATCTAATTTCTGATGGGGGTAATGTTGCATTGCATGAGATCGATGGCAATGTTGTGAGGTTGAAGTTACAAGGAGCATGTGGTTCTTGTCCTAGTTCTGTAATGACAATGAAGATGGGCATTGAGGTCGTCTGATGGAGAAAATTCCCGAAATGTTGCAGTGGAACCAATAGCAGATGAAGAAACTGGCCTTGAGATGAATGAGGAAAACATAGAGAAAGGTAAGTAAGATATTGTAGCAAATATATGCTGCTTGGTATCATTAATGCTTTTTTCCTTTTCCCCAACTGTTAGGACTTTGTTTATAAGATATTTCTCCTTAAAGAATTTCCGTTTTTTTTTTTTAACTGCTTCAAGGTCTCTAGGTACCTCTGCTTGCTTCTTTTTTTACAAATTGGTTTGGATACTTTTAGTAATGGGGTATTAGATCCCTATGCTTGCAAGGTGCAAGTAATGATTGGCTTGTCTTTTTCATTTCCTGCTAAGCTTCGTTTCTGTCCTTTTATCTGACGCTTGTTGATGTTGAATGCCCAGCATGAGGTCCTCAACTTCGTGAAATGTTCACAAGTTGAGGATTAATTGCTGACCTCTTTTTGAGTTAAGCCTGACTACATTGACAACTAGGTCCCTGAAATTCGTTTGGATATTTAACTAATGGAAGTTTTGATCCTTGTGCTTTCGAGAAAGGGGGTGTTTTTTGTTTACCTTCCTGCTAAGTTCGATCTGTCTTTCTGTTTACCCCTTTAGAGTTGAACGGTTAGCATTAGGTTCAGGTCCTCAAGTACACAAAGAGCTCGCAAGTTGAGGATCTATTAGTGACCTGCCCAACTGTACTGCAAATAACTCAAAGTATTGAACCTCGGCCTACACAAATGCAGTGTAGGAAAGATGAGCGTGCAATTCATGCACTAAAATCTAGAACTTACCAAAAAAACAGAGACTGTCATAGAAAGGAGTTAACAGGTCGAGATTTGCATTTTGTCAGAGATTCTCTTTATCCTGGGACTGAACTCAAGCACTTGTTTGCCAGAGCATTCCTGACCTTGTCTGTCCATCTGTCTGTCTCAAATTACATTTCTTGAACAAGCCCCGGATGCTTAGGCAATCTCATTAAGAAATCCTTATGCACGTGACTGGAAATCTGCTGGCCAACATGTTGTTACTTGATTATTTCAGGTTCTTGAAGAGATAAGGCCATACCTTGTTGGTGCAGCAGGCGGATCACTTGAGCTTGTGGCGATTGAAGACCCAATAGTTAAAGTTAGAATCACTGGTCCTGCAGCTGGGGTCATGACTGTTCGAGTTGCTGTCACGCAGAACTACGCGAGAAAATTCCAGCCATCGCAGCTGTCCAACTTCTGTAATGTCGACAGCATTGGGTAATATGAAAGGTGTAAAGCACAAGTCTTCTTGTAGAAACAATTTTTATCGTTAGAGGCACATGCAAATAATCTGTCTACATTTCAAACCCACCCGATCTGTGCAGTAAATTGTGTACAGTTTTGAGAAGTCCTCTTATTTTGAAGGCAGAGATAATTTAGTCACTGATGTAGCTTTCACCGCTTTGAGCGGCAGCAGTGGCCAAGCCTATGCATCAGGCTGAGCACAAGCTCAAAAGGTTGATCTATTCGGGAACTTTCTCTAGTTATAGCCTAACGATAAAAAAACAGCGAGATTATGGAAGTAAATATCTTGGTTTATTTTTACTGCAATACTCATTGTGGAATTGAACAACAGCATTGGTAAAATTCATGGCGTTTAACAGAATACACGTGTACACATTTTACCTTGATCAGTTAACAGGAAGTACTAAATTGTAGTAATATTCGATGAGATTTCTCAAGATTTTCATATTTCAGATGTAGAATCGAATTAAACGCGGGTTATTGAGTTTTTCCTCTACTTTTCCCGTCTTAGGACTGAATCTCCCTTCCCTTTTTGTTGGTCCTCGATCCTTTCAGCTTTGTTCTTTATTGATTGGTAGGAGAGCCTAATTCGTGGGAAACTAATTGCCACACGGCGCTCTAAAATTCAAAGCCCATGCCAAATTTGCTCTCCGATTTTTCAGAAGAAATAAAGATTGAACGAGGAAGAGAAGCACGTTTGGTTTGTCTGGTTTGTCAACCTTAGCCCATCTCGGCTCATGCCAACTATCACGCCAGAACGAGTCATTCGAGTAAGTTGTTTGCATCCGGATTGCGTATGGAACTAGCTTCATTGCTCCTTGCCCAATTACGAGCACGATTGCACCGAATTGGCGACCGCAGCTAACCCAAGCCAATTGGGTTTCGACAAAAATTGTTTCATGTGGCCTTAAGACAAATAAAAGCAAGACTGACGATGATTCCCATAACATCCTGAAGTTAAAACAATTTGACGGCACTTACGTCAATCTTAAGTGTCTACCATCTATTCTTTATCTTCTGCGCCCTAAAATCCACATAGAAGATTGCATTCATTGTATATGCATGGAGAAAACCACATAAACCAAGATGTCAGCAGTAGAATTTTCTAACTTTCCCTCAAAATTCATAAACAAACGATCACGAGTTCGACGGGATACATTCAATTGACGACATACACAACAAAATTGAGGGGACTATCAAATCTAACCAATAATAATATGATTCTTTTCCAGATTAATGCTCAGAAGTTATTTAGCATAGGCAGAATAACAAATTAATCTGGAGCTTATGAGAAAAGGCTGCTGGACGGCCTTCCCATCGCCATTCTGGTTTAACTTATTCTGCCACGCAGCATGACTCAGCATCAGCCTTCTAGAGCACAGCTCCAATTACTTGTCGTATTCAAGCATGCAGAAATCAAGGGATCATATTTCTGATAGTCATCTTTTAGTGACAGTAAAGTCTGACCACAGAATCAGCTCCAGCCGTGAACAACCAAGGTTGCCGTGGATGGAATTTGCAATCCATCACCCCTGCCAATAAGAAGAATAATAAATAAATAACAATATACCCAGATGTCAGTTTCTTATCGGCATGACAAAGCTAGTTAGCTTGTAATTAGATGTGCAGACAATGACAGCGTGAGAGTGGAGGGGACCTGTCCCAGCAAAAATGTTTTGAACCATTTGGGGAAAATACGATTTCTCCCTGAGCCAGGATGCAATTTTCAAGTGTAACAAAATGGGGAAAATACGTTTTCTCCCCCTTTATAAGGTTTACGCAAGAATCTCAGACACAAATATCGGAGCAACTTAACTAAACTTTCAATAAAAAAACAAATGTCAGTTCTCTTTCAATCTGCTTCCACTATGCTGATGTCAAGGAGAACCTGATGCACCATGCACATTTATCCAAACTTTGATCTGTTGCCAAGAAGTATCTTGGACAGAGAGACTGCATAGTTTTCATGTGGCCCTAGGCTCTAGCCTCATCTTAATGATGGGGGGCTCAAGATTTCGCCAATAAAGGAACAAATAAATGGTAACGTCTAAAAAATTTTATGGCCAGAGCTACTTTAAGACTGCTAGCAAACGAAGAAGCTCTTGCATTGCTCTAAGCTGAGTGACGTACAGCAGAATTGTGGACCTTTTAGTGTCCCCATGCTAATTTATAGAAACTTGCTCACCTCTTCCATTTGAGCTTACATGCCCTCGGAGAATTTCCAAGGGTACAATGAGCGGGTTCTGGTTGAAATCAGAATAAACCATGCCATGGAACACATAGGCTGTGCAATCATCAGAACACGATGCGAAAAGGGGGTATGACCGATGGAAGGCCACATTTGTAATGTCCTTCGGATGACACCTGACAATAAGAACAAACAAGTAACAGGCTGAAATCTGCCAAACTGTATACATGCAAAAAATTATCTACCCAGAAAAGGCAATCGTGTAACTACAAACAACCAACTCAGTTTGATCAGCTATGCTTCCCCAAAACCAAAATTCATCCAATTCCCACAATCTTTACATAGTCACAAAGATAATAGCAAACTTACTGGAGCGTTTTGTAAGGTTGAGATGAAAGGTCCATATCAAACCAACAGAGTTTTCCCTCTCTGCTTCCAACAATTACATTATCCCCTGCAAGGTACAACAACTAAGAAAAACGGGAATCTAGAAATCAACAAGAAGAGAATACTAAGATCAGATCTTCGATCATACCTTGAGGATGAATTGCAATTGAGGAAACTTCACGAAGTCCAGTCTCAAGCTTTTTGATGAGTTTCTCCTTCAAGAGATCGTACACGCGAACATTCTTCTTAGTTGAAACAAAGAAGATGGATCGAGAAGGATGAAAAACTGATGAAACTGGAAGACCATGCAACTTGAATGGGATCTTCTGAGTAATCTTCTTTGACAACTGGTGTATTAAGATTGCTCTTGATTCACGTAAGGGACGTTAAAAGAAACTTTTTAGAAGAAGTGACTAAACCTACTGCAAATTAAAAAAGTAACTATCACACACACCACATATTATGGTGATCTCAAACCAGAAAATGCAAAGAAAATAAAAGTTCTTACTTATTTAGTTTAGGAAGTCACAAACAATTTTCACCTAGGACAATACTAAAAGAAAATGGAAGCTTACGGCCAAAAGATGCTTCTGCCAAAATAACAGGAAGAAAAGATGACAACTCAACTACCACATTAAACATACACAGGTCTCTCGACAATGGTCTCAATTGTGTCACAGGCTTAAATAGCAAGGATTATGAGTGTGGCAATGTTATTAGATCTCTCGTAACAAGAACAAGTTGGGGGCCATCATTTCCTCTTTCCATTTGTTGGCTGGTACAGAAAGAGAGAAAAAGGAGGGAGTTTGAAGAAGAGTCTGTCATCTCTGTGATTTACTCAGAGCTGGTTCAAAACCATTAGGTACTACCAACCTTTAGTATTGCACAAAATTACTCAGGGATGCAAATAGTTGGGGGTCATCATTTCCCCTTACCATTTGTTGGCTGGTACAGAAAGAGAGAGAAAGGAGAGAATTTGAAGAAGAGTCTGTCATCTCTGTGATTTACTCAAAGCTGGTTCAAAACCTTTAGTATTGCACAAAATTACTCAGGGATGCAACACTCTGATTGACATTGATTCTTGTCTTGCAAACAACGCCCTATTTAGTTTCTACCAACCTTTTCTCTACATACCTTCTAGAAAAAAGTTAACCTACTACCACAACAATGGATGTTCAGGGTTCTTTCATGTAAGTCACACTATTAGTGCTATACACACACACACACACACACACACACACACACACACACACTTCTCTTCCAACCATGTATTCAACTACCCCTCAAAGTGATGCATTGTCATAAAGCACTAAATCACAAGGATATCTGCAGGCGTCACTGTGGATAAATAGTCTCCTTTGCGATGCCATTCAACCGAGGTTACGGTCTGCACAAGCCCAAGAAACCAGCACCCATGGCTTCAGTGAAAAGGCATTTAGATAACAATGACTTGAGCACAAAGTAATTAAATAAATTCTAAAAGGATACCTTGAAATGTCTTAATTTGATTGCCTCATGCTTGTGACTATCATCTTGAAGCCAGCTCACCAAGGGCTGCTCATCTATGCACAGCCATATAGCCAACAAAGTTAAAATCAACTTCAAATGGAACTTGAAACAAATTTGACGTAGGAAGATGAGTTCCAAAATAATGAGCCCAAATTGTTTGAGAACCACACGAGACTGACAATGAATAATATCTCAAAAGGATCACCACTGGGTTCATTAAGCATTTATTGCATCACATGATTCCAAAGCAAACGACTGCAAATATTCAAACCATATTGAGTAGAATATCTGTCTCCACAGGAGAGCATGTATTTACATATTATTAAATGCTAGTTCAAGTTAAGGTAGAAAACCTTTAAACAACAAATGACATAAGTAGGAAATTTCTACACACAACACAGGATGACCTTATTTATAATAGGAAAAAGAAACTTATTGAATTCACACAAAAATATAACAACTAAGACTGCCAATTATTCTGAAAAGAAAAGAGAAATTTACTATAGGACACCCGAGGGGATAAAACTACTCGCTCAATTACAAGAAGAATCTCAATCCAATGAGGAATCCTCACTGAATTGTGAAATCGTGCTAAGCTCTATCTTCACCAAGTCAAAATGTCAGAAAACTTGTCTGAACTTCAGAGTTGCATACAAACGGTAACAACCTACCAGGGTCACCTACTGTCCCAGATATTTCAACATGGAGAAGTTCCTTAATCTTCTCCTGATTTTCTTCATTACCTAGTCCTGTGTTAAGAAGCAGTACATTGTGTCCCCTGCAGAGACGAACAAGGCAAAAAACATCAACATAAAAATGCGAAGCCAGGACGTGGATAGAAGATTAAACACCAAATTGCTGGAACTCACGCAGCAATTGCCAAAATTGGAAGCTCGGACAATGGATTCCAGGATACACACTGGACCGGTTCACCTATAGTCCACACCCCACAACATCTGCCAGTTTCAACCTCCCAAATGCGAACAGTTCCATCAGCAGAACCTTCATTTGCCACAATAGAAGAAGAGAACGAGATTGGGTGAGTCTAAAAGTCATGAAACTCAAAGAAGGAAGAATATGTGAGATCACACGCACCTGAAGCAATCCACTGCCCTGAAGCTTCAGTAGAAATTGAAACAACAGCACCCTCATGACCTCTGTACTCAAGATAGCATGTCACTGGGTAAGGCTTAAGATCCTTCCGGCTAGGTAACTTGGGCTTCAAAGACTCGGGATCGATGTTAAGCTGAGGCATTACATTGCAAAAATCAATTCATTGAAGAATTCTGAATTGCAGTTGCTACTTCCTAGTAAGTACATAATTATACTCAAAGACAGCATTGGTCGCCTCTCGTATCATCCAGGCCAGCCATAACGACTTACACGTTTTTTCCAAGCTCTATATGACATGTAGAGATCCATGCATCGCTCAAAAGAGTCATTAACAGCATTTTCATAAGCCGGCACACTTTTGAGAGATGTGTACCTAGATAGAAAGAGAAATAAATAAATAATCAGGAAGCATGACAAAAAGAAGACCAGCCAAGATAATGGGGAACATCTCATTTACCTTCTAGGAATGAATTTAGGGCGGTCTTCCTCATACATAAGCTGGTAGGAATTTATCTCTTCCTGTGAGGGTATATACTCTAAAGAAGGATTATAAGATTCTTCATGCCCTGGCAAAGAGGAGAGAAGAAAGGGGTATTTGTCATCAAAATGAATCAGGACTCATAAAAAATAGAGGATTGACTATTATGAACTGTGGAAGACAGATCACCTGGTAATTTGGGTTTTGGTGCAGGGATATAGGCTAGATGACCAGCCCTGTCTTTGGAGTTGGGATCATCTCCCCACAGGTTATAGAAACGTGGCTCTTCTTTTGGCTTGTCTAACTTAATTAATCCCTCCCGAATTGCCCTAACATACTTTGCAACCTGCATATGTTACAGTGACCCACATGAACCATGCTCACATGATCATTCTGATGCAATGCATATTTCAGCATCCATTGGTCGTCAGGTGAATTGCAAAGTAGAAAGAGTCTAGGCAGGTTATTGAGTGCTTCAGTTTCCCACAACAGTGGTATACATTCGAGGCTTTCCAGTATAGCTTAAAGACATTTAAATTGACCAGTCAGCAAACTATTAAGGGAGAAGAAAAAGTATCTGAAATAGATGTCAGCTATTAGGAATAGTAAGCAGCAACCAAAAAACACAGTTCAAAGCCAACCGCAACATGAATATAAGCTATCAGGATCAAGAACCCAGTAAAGGACCTTAAATGCGTTTAAGGAATACTGACTTCTTCACAAATGTCATTCAAATAGGGAAATGCTGTAAAGACTGACCTTTTTGGCCTCCCATTTTGAAGGAATGAAACGTCTCTTTGGTTCTGGGGCATTTGATAGTGGGTGTTTTGCATCATCCCATTTGAAAAAGTCAACATAATCCTGCATTTCAGAAAAGAAAAAGGTCACATTGAAGCCCCTTCAATAAGTAAACATAGAGTTATCGCCCAATGATGACAAATGGCACAAACCGGATATGGATCAAATCCAGCATGTGGTGCTTTTCCTTTGAGCAGTCTCTGAATAAGTCTTGTTTCATCTTTTGTCAGCTCTACTACCTCATCATTGTACTCATCATGTATCCTGCGCCTGAATAGAAATCAAAGAAGGAAACACATAAAATTCTACGTAAAACCAATTAATCAAAGTAATGGATAAGAGCAAACTTTTTCAACTTTCTTTAAAGAAATTCTAAGCAAGCTCTCAACTCAGATTAAGCACCGATTGGCTAGAGGCAACTGGCAATGCAGAAAAACTGACGAATCAAGGCTGAAAAATGATAAGACAATCAGGGCAAGCAATCTTACATGAGTTGCACTTCATAAAGCAAAAGCATCTGATGATAACAAATATTAATCTGTCAGCTTTTTTCCGAAATTTAAGACTAAACAAAGCAACCAACGCGGATATAAAAATATTGCTCAACGAAACATTGAAAGAAGATGGATGTGAAAGGGGAACAAAATACTAGACATCGCGAAAAACAAATAGTCAACTAGAACCAATGTTAAAGTGAGAACAGCAATGCCCCATCTCCTTGATCTTTGGATAGGGACTCCATACTCTGTTAAATTGCTAAATTAAAGGAAATGACAGACCATAGGTTTGAGGCATGTGGACTTTCAATATTATCCTGTGAGGACCTCGATAAAGAGAAACCATTGAAAGTAAAGTTGTACTCACCAATTTTTTGAGTCATCAGCACTGGCAAGAAAAGCATCCAATTTATCTTGTCTTTCTTTCTTTTTTATCTTTTTTCCCTTCACATCATAACCAATATGTTCCTCATCCCTATACCACTCAAGAGGAACATCACCAATTGTGTTCCGTGAAGGAACCTGTAAATTACCCAAGTGCCAATCAATTATAGTTATCACACAATTCTAAATATGCTCCCAACTGTATAGAGAAGTAAGCAGACCTCGTCTTCAGATGAATCACTCTCTTCAGCTCTTCGATCCGATTCAGAGATTTCACCTTCACTATCATCAATTTGGGTAACATCATTGCTCAATTTGCCTATGTTGTTTGTCTTAAAAGAGCCCTGCCACAAATGCCAGCAACAGCATTAAGTTCCAGTTTAGGGCAGAAGATAACTGTACGAACAAGTGCATGATAGCCGAGCAGACAGGACAAAGACCTTCTTCTCTGTTTCACAATCAAAGGACAAGAAATGACATGACAAGTTCTAACCATAGCTCTAGTATTGCATTCAATTGACTTCCCATCAGGAGGTCTCCTTCAGAATCTTCTTTCCCTCTAATTATTATGGAATTCCACTCGAGCTTGAAAGGTGAAGTTGACTCAGAGTTTCATCGTAGTATTCCTTTTATGCCTAAGAACCAATACTAAATGTACGAATAAAATTCGCAATTCTCACTAAGAAGCAGGAAATATATCACATTGAAGAAACAAAGGAGGCAATTACCATGTACCTTGTGCTCTTTTGAATCACTTTCTCCGGATTCCGACACCTCTGACAACTCAAATTCCTCGGAATTTCCATCTTCAGATTCATCCTATAATCATAACACCAAAGAAACGTGATTAAGCCTGCCTCCCCTGGGGGAAGAAACATGCCAGTCGCAAACAAGCATGCACAAACTGGAGCTACACGAAAACAAAAGAACATGTAACAGGTACCTGATCAGAACCGGAACTAGTAGCGCCCTCTTCTCCAGACTCCTCGTCCTCTTCCCACGATCCATAATCTTCGGAATCTCCATCGTCAGAGTAATCCTACAAAAGAACGCATCAACCTCAACACGCGAATCGACAGAGACGAGAGCGACAGAGGAACGCAAAAGCAAAAACCAAAGGAATAAACAACAAGCAAACAAAAGAAAAAACCTCATAATCGGAGCCGGAATCAACAGGCGAACCTCCGCCGTCCAGAGCCTCCGGATCGGACCGAGCTCGCGGCGCTTTTTCCTTCACTCTCTCCGCCTCCTTCCCACCCTCTTTCTTCTTCATCTTCTCTTTCTTATCGAACGCTCCCATAACCCTTGCTGAGGAAAAAAAATGGCACTAGAGAAGAAGAAGAAGAAGAAGCCGCCACGGACTGTGGAAGCAGAGAAGGGCTTAGCAGTTTGCACTAGGGTTTAAGCCGGAGGAAGAACGGAAGAAAGCGGCTCCCCGCGTAATACCGTTTTGCATGAAATACATAAAACATTTTTTTAAAAAAAGGAATTATGATTTAGCACCGTCACCGGAGCCAATGCAACAAAACAAAACAAAACAATTATATCCAAAATTTTTTTATCTCATAAAAAATTTTAATTTTTATTTTTATCCCAATTCTACCGACCTGATACTTAAAAAACCCCGAACTTTAGTATGTATCCCAATTATATCTAAAAAATGTATCTCATAAAGAACAACAAATTTTACTTTTATCTTAATTCTATTATCGTCAACTTTTAGTCCATAATCATCATTAGTTAATCTTACATGGTTCGAATTTTTTCGCCAAATTTACCAATAAATCTTTGGAATTCGAAAAAAGCGGGCTTTAGGGACGACGATATTTAAGATCATTCACACAAATAATCAAATCTCTAAGTCTAGTCATTCTTGGGTTGTTGAGTGCCAAGAAGAATTCGAAATGCACCATCTTCAATAGCTCAGTATTTCTAGACAGTGTGTGGGGGAAACAGATAAGAGAAAAGAAGTTGTGGGGATTTTTCTCATATCAGCTTTAGTAAGGCAAATCTAACATGTTATTAATTAACGACGTGAAAATGTCACATAGTATTAAGTAATAGGGGTGAGCAAAAAAACCATGAACCAACCAAACCGGACCGGACCGTACCCAACCGGCTGATTTTGGATCGTAACCGGCGGGTACGGTTCGGTTTTCGGTTTCAATTTTTCAAAACCGGCGGGTTCCGGTTCGGTTCCCGGTTTAGGATGGAAACCACCCAACCGGTCCAACCGAACCGGCCTTTTTATACAACATGAACATTCATTTTTTTAAAACCGCAAGCCCAACTCTTCAGCCCAAAAAAGGAGCCCAGGCCAAAATGAAGAAAACCTAATCCTCAATCTCAGCTCTCTACAGCCTTAGCTCTTGCTCTCAGTCCTCCCAGCTCTCGACGCACGGTCTCGATCTCGGTCTCTCCTCGACGTCTGATCTCTCCTCGACGCTCCTCTGGTCTCAATCTCAATCGTCAACCTCGCCTTCGTCAGCTTCACCTCCATAAGGAGCAAGCGCTCGCGCAGCTGCCGTTCGCACCCAGCATGCCGGCAATTCTTGCCACACCTCGCCGTCAATGTCACTCTCGCCACGTTAGTGCTCGCGGCCAGCCACTGCCGAGATCCTTCGTAGAACCAATTGACGATCGGAGACAAGAACTCGGGAGTCAGAAAGGGCCGCGAATTACAAGCTCGAGTGCTCGAGATTGAAACAGAGCAGGCGGAGCCGCAGAGGATAGAGTTAGGAGAGTTCGCTTTGACTGACCAGCCGACGATCACCGTCAAGGGAGTGACAACAACCGAGCCAACTGCCTCCACCTCTAATTAGGTACGCTCGTCGCCCTAGCTTTAGCTGCACCGTTTAGTAACTCTGCTAAATACTTCCCTTGTCTCTCCGCGACCTACTCATGCAGAGAAGTACACATCAAATGGCAAGGACCATCTTAGTAACAATCATGAATTAAGCAGCTGATACTCTCCAACGTCTTGAGTTCTTATATCCCTACTTACCAATGTCTCTTCGGGCAGCAGACTGTCAAACTTGAGGTCAGTCACCGCATGCTCTTATTTCTTCCTCATGAATTAGTTGAATCACTTGTTGGTTGGTAAGTTGCACTTTCTGGACTGTGACCTTTCCACTACTTTTGGAAACTTTGTTTGCTTGAGTTATGTTTTCCAAGTATGTATATGTCGAGTCCTTAATAACATTATGTTACATGTGATTTAGCTACCTGCTGGGACCAGTTTTTATGGGACTGGTGAAGTCAGTGGACAGCTTGAGCCGTGAAATGGCAAGGACCATCTTAGTAACAATCATGAATTAAGCAGCTGATACTCTCCAACGTCTTGACTGTAGAACTAAAAATAAGCCGTGAAATTGCCACTTCACCCCTTGAAGTTTTGAGAGCCTCTCAATATCTACTCGGCTCTCTCCCTTGTTGTGTGTTTGAAACAGAGGTGAGTTAGAGGTGGATAATCATGTTTTCTTTTTGTATCTGTAAGCTCTCAATATCCTTTTCGAGTTCTATTTCAATAAGCTCTTGTTTTTTCATTCAGGATCTATTAACATGTCAATGGAAATGGAGAATAGCAATAGTGTGATGACTCCAATAATGGAATCAGGAGATGGAGAAGGATTTGCTGAGTCATCTGACATGAACAAGGTAACTAAATCTGAATCTTGCCCTAGTAAGCGAAAATCGTTAGCTTGGCTTCATTTTCATGAAGGCGAAAAAAGTGCAAATGGAAAAGTTATGATGATATGCAATTATTGTGGGATCCGGTATTCGTACCATGTTGATCATGGTACTTCAAATATGTTGAAGCATGTGAAAAAGTGCAGAAAGAATCCCGCCAATGTAGACAAGAAGCAAAAATTGTTTGCATCACATAGAGTAGGTGGGACTCAAGCGACAAGGGGAAATACCTGTACTTCTGGTGTCTTATCTACATGGAAGTTTGATCAAGAGAGTTGTAGGAAAATGCTTGTTCAGATGATTATAACTGATGAACAACCTTTTTCGCTGGTTGAATGTGTGGGATTTCGAAATTTCATCAGTAAGTTACAACCTCTCTTCACACATTTGTCGAGATTTACTGTGGCTAGAGATTGCATGAAGTTGTATTTTTGTGAAAAAAAAAGTGTTGAAGTCTTCCTTTCATAAGCTCAAGTCTAGGATCGCACTCACGACCGATACATGGAGTTCCATTCAGAATATGAGCTATATGTGTCTGACTGCACATTATATTGATGAAGATTGGAAATTGCACAAAAAAATCATAAATTTCGTAGTGATTTCTAATCACAAGGGCAAGGATATTGGGAAAGCGATTGAGAAATGCATCTACGAGTGGGGTATTGAGAGAAAAGTGTCCACAATTACTGTGGATAATGCTAGTGCGAATGATACTGCCCTTGGTTATCTGAAAAGACAATTTTCTAAAGAGGGTCTATTGATTTTAGATGGTGAAGTTTTACACGTGAAGTGTACAGCTCATATATTGAACTTGGCTGTGAAGGATGGCTTGGCTGAGGTACGTGATTCTGTTGCACGTATTCGAAACGTGGTTAGGTATGTGAGGAGTTCTCCTATGAGAGCTAAAACATTTCAAGGTTACATTGAGAGTACTGTCGCGACCCGAAAAATTAGTTTCGTTTCAGGTGAACGGATTATCAGGTTAATTAGATTCATTAACCTAACGCGGACCCTCCCAAGCCCTACCGAATCACAACTTTGATTTTTGTTTAAATGATTTTTAATTTTGGAGTCGCCACTAATCGTTCTTGGTAGGTCGATTAGAAACCTAAATAAATTAGTGAGAGAACTAATTTATTTCTACGAACCAGAGAAGATGAGTTCGGGGACTTGGTTACGCTAGATTACTCTAACGCCCTTTCGGTACCATTTCATGAAAATTCATTTGGGGTGATTTGGAGTCAAACTGACCAGAAGAGCAAAATGGTCATTTTTTTTAAGGCTCGGGAAGTGAAAATAGGTCAAACCAATTGAATGTAGTCATTCCTTATTTTCCACAATTTCTGAGATTTTTTTTTGAATTTTTCAGAACTTTTCGAGACAATTTACCCATAAGGGGTAAAATCGTCATTTTGGAAAGATCGGGATGGAAATTCACCAAAAATAGGATTGGTCAGTCGAAATGACCCGTTTCCTAATTTATGAGATTTTTCTGAATTTTTCAGAACTTTTCGAGACAATTTACCCATAAGGGGTAAAATCGTCATTTTGGAAAGATCGGGATGGAAATTCACCAAAAATAGGATTGGTCAGTCGAAATGACCCGTTTCCTAATTTATGAGATTTTTCTGAATTTTTCAGAATTTTCCGAGACAATTTACCCTTAAGGGGCAAAATCGTCATTTCGAAAAGATCGGGAAGGGAAAAATTGCCAAAAATAGGATTCATCAATTAAGATGATCCATTTCTTGGTTCTTGAGGCATCCGAGAATTTTTGGAAATTTTTCCAATTTTTTTTTTTTTTTCTTTTTTTTTTCATTCATTTCATCCTTTGGATTTTCTTTATAATCTTTTTATTTATTATCTTTTTTTAAAAATTTATTTTACGCATCGAGAGTCCATCTAACGTCTGACCAAGACTCACGCTCTGTTTTATTTTCTTTCAAACCTGTTCGACTTAATCTCAAGGTGGAACATGGCATGAAATAAAACACCATATCTGAACATCAAAATTCAAGTGAATATACGTTGGCTACCATGCTTAAGATAACTCGGATGGTGCTATTCACCGACTCAACTTGACTCAAACAGCCACTACCACTATCGCCGCAGCATACTCGAAGCAAACTTGACTAGGAGATCTACGAGGCATCACATTCCATGAAAATTTATACGATAGTCAACTTTATCCACGACAGAAATATGTGCAAAAACAAGCTTCTAAAAAATGAACACCAACAATTGAACAGACCAACAATTAAGGAACAACTGCTATACAAACACCAACAATTGAACAGAGGATAGATGGAGTGCGAATACCTAACATCGCCATGCGACCACCCCATCCGTTGCGTCTCGCTTGAATTGATCACGCTCTCGACGCAGCTGCCCCAATGGCCTTGCGGATCAGCTTCTCCGTTCTCCTGCCGAAGAGCTTGCCACATATCCCAACTCCTGCGTAGACCAGGCCACACTTGTGCCCCCTCACGTCGATGCTCTTCACCAATGGCAACCTAAAATCCCACTCGAGCTCCAGGTATAAGCACGGCGCGATGAACCCTTCTTTGGCTGCGCCCACATGAATCGGAGTGTCCCATCCGGTTTGCTTGTTCTTTTCGGTGAGGAGGTCATTCAAGAGCTTGACGTCCTCGAACTCGCCATTGAGGGTGGAGCCAAGGATGGCGGCGACGCAGATGGTGTTCTGGTCGACTATCTCGACAGCCCTCCACTTCAAAGTACCGTGGGAATTCCTCCCAACATACCTTCACATTGTTAGTTCGTGACTATCGCGGTTGTAGTTAGGGCTCGTGATAGGGCATGAGAGAGTGCAACCGTCACACTTGGAGGGCATTGTAGGTCACTTCGAGGTTAGGCGCTGAAGAGGACCCGGGTGAGTTTGGGTTTTGCGTGGACGATGACGAGCTTGAGAGGACTAGTGAGGAAAAGCGAAAAGTCCAAAGAAGTGGCCGAGGGTTTGCTGGAGAGCGTACGAGCTGAGCTCACTCTCGTGTACCCCAAGTAAAAGAACCTGCAGACCATGCATGAGATGAGGAGGACGAAGCCCAGCACCCCCACCGACGGCTCGCAGAGCCTCAGGCGTTTGAACTTGTGGCAGAGCTCGGGTTTAGGATGTTCATGGCATGCGACCGTGTTGAGCCGTGCGTGCTTGATCTCTGCCGGCTGGAGGATGGCCTTCTTCTTCGTTGGTTCCCAGACATCGAGGCGATTTTTTTTGGGACTTCAATGGCGTTTGATATGGAGAATTCTCATCTCCTCGTATGGTGGAGGAGTTTGAAGGGCTAGTTACCCAGCATCGTCTCCGTCACCTATTCTCTACCTTGGAGCTGGAGAGATCATCCCCTGAGTAGCTGACATAGCGGCTCAATGAAGTTCTTCTTCCAAAGGTCACAGTGGAAGGCAATGGAGGCTTCATTTCGGCCGACTCTGAGCTTTGAAGTAATGTTGACCAGCTTTCTCACTTTTGCCGAGCCCATGACAAATTTTGCTTATCTTCACGTTCTCTTCAGCATGTCCCCGGTGAGGGTGAGTGGTGAACACGAGCTTCAGGTCGATGCAGTGCTCCCGAGCCGCTTTCAAGACCTTCTCGAGCTCCGTGGGATCCGCGACCGCCGCTCCTCGGGTACTCTCGTCGATGATTAGGTGAGCGGAGTTGTCGTTCAAGCAAGGTATGTGGTGGATCTTCGTGGCGACCCTCAGCTAGGAATCTAAAGCTGCACGATCGATGGAGCTTCCCTGACCAATGACCGCAGTGTCGATGAGGCTCCTCCATGGCCTGCGCCTCCACAGACCTTTTTTTTTTGGACCTGAAAACTTCACGATTTTTTTACCCTTTGATTCCCCCAGCTCCCATATTGTTGGTGCCTCGGCCACCGTTTTCTTTTTCACCGAAAAATGCCCACCAAGGCTTGTCCTCCACTTATTCTTGTCTTTGATCTCTCTTTGCCGTGCAACTTTTAGAGGTCCCTCCACTTGGACCGCCCTCTTGGGATCTGTCGGCACAAAACCCTCTTCTCCTCTTTTCACCTCCTTTTTCTTCTGCATCAAGAAGTCTCCATCATTTTTTAGTTGCTCCTCATTGCCGTGTGTCATCATGCGCTCCCCACTAAGCATCTGCACTCCATACCTTTTCTCAGTGCTTTTCCCATTACCACCGAAAATGTCGTTGTCTTTTTGCGTCCAAGATCAGACAACCTGGCATGGCGAGTCTTTTGTGTGACCCGTTCCTCGATCTGAGGTCCATTCTCGCCTTTTCTCGATAACCTACAAGGAGAGCATCTCCTTTCTTCAATTCTCCTGAGGACTCTACTTTACTGGACTGGGTGTGTTCGAGCCTCTTAGTCCTTCTCTTTTATCAGCAGCAGCTTTGTTACCGTGGCAAACTCACTCATAATGACCTTTCAAAACAGGCCCCCAGTCGTTCCGTCTCCTCGGTTCCACAAATATGGCCCTTCATGCATTTGGCCGTGACCATTGACTTATTTCATGCCCTCGACTACATAGCTTTTCCATCAGCTGGTAGCTTGGGCAGGACACAAGAGATCCACTTGGGACAATATTAAAAATTTCCTCTAAAGTTTCGCCAAGTGCCCCCTGGAATGTACGCACACGTGCTGTTTCATAGCTCGCGTTCAAAGGAATATCTTTCGGTCTAGTCGTAACTAGAGCGCCACACATCTATGATTTGACATTGATCACATGTGGAGCTTCCAGACAAATGCCAATTTGAACCCCGAGCTCTCCGGTTTAAATAGCATAGCTTAGTCACAAGTGATGGATGAAGAGCAGCCATCTATACGCAGGTATGTCCATGTTGTTCCCACGATAATGAAATTTCTCCTTCAAATTAAAACTATTTTGTGTCGCAATTCCAAGTGGGCAAATCCCGAGCTCCAGTTTCCAACTCGTTTGCAAGAACGGGACGAACGTCCTTCAGCTAATCGTTATCCCATGCTTTCGGTAGCCGAAAGAAATGAAACCGGTGGATACCCAATTTGCTTCTCATTCCGATCACAGTCAATGAATTCACGCGAAGGGTGTCCAGTATTACAGAGGGACGCTTCAGATGATAAATCAATTTCGGAAAACCGAACGCAACAACAGGAAGTGCGCCATCAAGCCATTGAAAAATTTAGACTATTAGGGGATAATGTCACGACCCCAGAAATGCGGAAATTAAAAATTACAAAGCTAAAATGATTTTTCTAGAAATTTTTCAAATGACCTAAAAATGAAATTAATAAAGAAACTCTAAATTCCAGATTGAATTTTTCAGGATTAATTCAGCCAAAATGAAGAGAAAATAAAAAATAAAAATACTAACTATTTATTCACAATTTTATGGCCTCAAATGCTATTTTATTCTCAAATATTTACCTAATTTCTAAAAAAACATATATAAAAAAAAATTAAAAATCATTTTTTGGTCAAAATTGGTTCTCCAAGCTTGGCCAAGGTCCCCAAAGTTGATTTTTCAATTTTATGAATTTTTATGGATTTTCTATTAATTTTCGAAAATAAAAATATCGAAAAAATACTAAAAATATGAAAAATTATTTTTTGGTCAAAATCAGTTCCCTAGGCATAGCCAAGGTCCCCAAAGTTGATTTTTCAATTTTATGAATTTTTATAGATTTTCTATTAATTTTAAAAGAGAAAAGATGATTAAAAATCAAGTGTTAACACTCAGGCCATGTAATTCAATTAAGCTTAGAATCTTGAATTAAACCCATTTGCCACCGATCCGATATAAATATGCAATGCATGAAAAATTATTTTTGTGAGAACTAAAGCCAATTCTCAATTTTTATATAATAAAAAAACTTAAAATTTAGGTGTCAACAAGTACAAGGACCACTTACAAGAGTTCAGTTTGTCTTGATGTCAGTACTAGATGGAACTCCACTTATCTAATGTTAGACACGGCATTAAAGCTAAGAAAAGCTTTTGAAAGGATGGATGAAGATGATATTTATTTCTCTACTGAGCTTAATTCTGACACTCCGACTTGTGTTGATTGGGAAAATGCTATTATTCTTTCCAATTTCTTGGAAACGTTTTATGATGCCACCAAGAGGATATGTGGGAGTTTGTATATCACATCTATTGAGTATTTTGATGAGATAGCTTCTTTGTATAATTATTTGAAAGCAGCGTCGAAGGCTATGGATCCTACGGTGAGAGCTATGGGTGCAAAAATGAAAGATAAGTTTGACAAATATTATGGGGGTTTTGAAAAAATGAATAAAATGGTGTTGATTGCGGTAGTGTTGGATCCTAGAAAAAAGTTGAAGTATGTGAGGCATTGTTATGAACTCATTTATGAAGATAGTGCGAAAGTCGATGAGATGTTTAATGAGACGAAGTTGACCCTAGAGCGTTTGTTTAACTTCTATGAGAAATCTTCTCTTGGTTATTGTGACAAAAATTTGGGTGGTGAACCTGTGATTGGTAGTAGTCGCGATCCTAATTGCAATATGGGTAACCAAGACCGAGAGAAAGATTTCAATTTCCGTGTGAAAAGGGCATATGATATCTTTATTGACAAGGAGAAAAAAGAGTCCGAGGGTGACTTAACTGAGCTCGATCGGTATTTTAAAGTTGAACGTGAAGAGGCTCGTGATCTTGACATTTTGATGTGGTGGAACACCGCTGGCCAAAAGTTCAAAATCCTATCTTTGATGGCTCGGGATATTTTGTCTATTCCCGTAACTACCGTTGCTTCGGAGTCAACTTTTAGTACATCCGATCGTGTGCTTGATAGCTTTCGAAGTTCTTTGACTCCTAGAGTCGTGGAAGCTTTAATTTGCACTCAAGATTGGTTGAAAGTCGTTCTTGAGCCAAGTATTGTCGAAGAGTGCATCGAGAATGCGGAAAAATTTGAGTTGGGTAAGTCTGTATCTTTTCTTATCTTGTATTTTTCGTATTTAATAAGTGAATGTTTTATCTAATAGCTTCTTTGTGTTAGATATGGATAATGTTAATGTGGAGATTGACAACACATAGAGTTTGCAAGTTGAAGTGAAAGGAATATATGTGGTGAGATTTTCCATTTTAGTGTTTTAGTCCCATTTCTAATAATTCTAATATACAATTGATGTTGAGCAATCATATATACTAAATGTTGTTTTGTTTTCAGGGGGTTACAACTTGGAGTTTTGGAGCAATCTTTTCTTTTTGTGGATAAATTGAAGTTCCAAGTGGGAGATGACTTGTGGATCCTTTGTAGACTTGGTTTTAGATTCAAAGCTTGAGAAGTTTGCTTATTTCTGTTGGCTTATGAGCTCTCAAAGCTCGAGAAGTTGCTCTGTTTTTTATTATTGAGAATACTCTAGTTTCTTTAGTAGAGTTTTTCATTTGTCGTACAAACTCGATAAATTTCCTTTATTTCTTAGTGTTAGATCAGCTTTATATACATTACAGATTTCATAGCAATGTTCTCCATTTGTTTCTTCTTAAGTTCCTCGAGCAGAATATAAGATTCTGGGGCATAAGGCTTTTGAAAGTTCTCCATTACAGATTTCACCTCTGTTTGAAACAGAGATGATAAATATTTTTGTACCTCTGTACAATCTAAGCCAGAATATTCAAACCGTTGCTGTCCAGGGTAAATTTTATTTACTGTTAGCATAAATATCTATGGCGAAGCCAAGTGGGAACATGATAGCACAACATAAATGGGGAAGTTTTATGAAGATTTTATAGTAATCTGTGTGTTTGTGTGTGTGTGTGTGTGTGTGTTTTTTTTTTTTGGTAAGTTGTGTGTGTGTGTGTTAGATGCCAATATTCTGCAAAATATTCCGGTTGCCCTCTCGTTGGCCCGTCCCTTTGTGAATTGACTCTTTGGCGTAGGTTTTGAGGGTTTGGGATCTTCGTAATCCAAACAAGCAACTTAAATGACCGTTCATATCAATTGCAGGTCGAGTGCGCTCAGGTACTCCTTGAAGCTGGAGCTGCCGTGGATGCGCTGGACAAGAACAAGAACACTGCACTTCACTATGTAGCGGGCTATGGCAGGAAAGATTGTGTCGTACTTCTGTTGAAACACGGTGCCGCTGTGTAAGTAAATTGCTCATTTTTCCAATATTTTCTCCCAATTCATAAGTTGTTGATTTGTGTTTTCCGTTTGCTTTCTTCTTGTGCTATTTGCTGTTCCAGCACTCTACAGAACTTGGACAGAAAGACTCCTCTTGATGTTGCAAAGCTAAACAACCAGAATGAGGTCCTAAAGCTTCTTGAGAAGGATGCCTTCCTGTGATTGTTAGGCGTGGTGACATGAGTGAGCATCGGTTCTAGAGCGTCGCTGTGTCCTATACAAACATTTGTATTATGGTCAGCTTGCGGCTGCACTCAGAGTTTTATCTACATTGCTTTTCGTCTCCCCATTTCTGCTAGTTCTCTGTAATTGTCATGCCTGCTCAGGGACTATTTCTAAGGGAAATACTGTCCAGGCGTTTGCATTCCCTTCCTCATTTGCGACGTGTCCCAATAAACCTAGGTCTGTTCTGGTGCAAGGGTAGGCAACCCACCCTTTTATAGTTTCAAGTGTTTTTGTGAAAATGCACCTACACAAATCATTCTTCTGTACAAACCCATTGCGAATATGTAATAAGTTCATTTGAACCATAACCGGAATCCAATGAACACC
>JAGVVM010020574.1:0-12956 GCA_019149425.1 Psidium friedrichsthalianum
CAGCAACCCCAACGCGTAGACAGATAGGCGACGGCGGGTTATGACACTAGGGACGGCCCTACATTGAAAAGGACGAAAGAAAGCAAACCGTGGGCAGGTACAGCATGGTAAAGTAGGTTGACACAAGCCTAGATTCTCGGGTGAGCTTATACACTTTGTAGCCACCGTTCGTATATTTTCAAAAGATCAGTCGCCAGTAATACCTTCATCCATGCTCAGAGGAGACATTTCAAGCATACACTGAATCACTTAGAGACATTTTGAGAGGTGTTATTACAAGATAGGCGAACTCTGTGAGTTCGAGTCGCTATTAAGGGCAGATCAAAGGATGTCTCAACCCATCAATATCTCGAGACGTATCGCTACTGTGCTGAACATGGAGGAGGGGGCAGAGTCGCACGCCGCTATTTTGGAATCATGACATGGGCGCCTGGCGCGTTCGTCCTGTTTTTCCGCCTATGAGCGTTCAAGGACCCTCGAAAAGATAGAGAAACACACCCAGGGTCGCTAGAGGAAGCTTCGTCGGGGAGTCACACCGAGTGGCAGATTCAAAAGACTTGAGATTGTCTCAAAAGGATATCCTATGCCGGATGAAACAAGGAAGGAAAATAGCGCAAGAAACAGGGTTGAATACCTTCTGCAATCAGTTATGGTGTTCAAAGCAGGCGAACATCGAGTATAGGGGCTACAACACGAGCGGCAGTGGAGTTAGTTTTATGAAAGCTGAAAATGAAAAACTCACACACGGGGGAGCGGAGAACACAAGAGGACAGAGGATGAAGCTTCGATCTCCACCACTTCCCTAACTGGCCTTATAATAACCTCCTCGCGCCTGGTCCCATTATAACCCAGTCGCTCCTGACGAAAAACAGTACCTTGTAGAGCTCGAGAATGCCTCGTTTAAACAAGGTGATTTTAGTCAGTTAGTATCCCGAGCATTGTGATCGTAGTTCTGTTGAGGGCAGTTGTGGGCATAAATAGAAAGAACAATCCTGACTGGATCAGCGTCGGGATACATCCTGAAAAGGGGGACGATCCACCCCCCCATGCGGAAAATCGTTGACGATGATTTTGTTAGGACCATGATCTCAGTATTGACGTCGGTGGGGTATCGGGGCCTTGTGATCCATGCTCAACCATTGACCTGGAACTCCGGATTCTCTCTCTCACTATGGCTGATGTGTTACCTGATCTGATAATAAGCTTGCTGACGTGGAGTGGAGGAGCCTTGCATGAATAGAAGAAAACTATCCAGATTGCAGTATGCTGGTCAATTTTCCCTTGCAATGGATATTTTCGGTTTTTATGATGTATATGAATCGTACGGGCGAAAGAAAGAAGTGCAACATCATTTCGCTTCCTGTCGTTGAAATGCTCGTCAAAAACAATAGAACGTACTTAGATAAAGTATGCTGCCTATCGTGCAACAATACCCTCAGATGGAATTGTGCGATGGGAGTAAATACACTCCGGGCGTAGACCGACAAGGGTAGATTCCGTACGTTCCAATTTGATCATTCAATTTTGTGGTTGGCCCTCCCCCAATAAATAAAGAAAGAAAAGTTTAAACTTAAACCGCTATTCTGTTTCAGGGAATTTACAATATACGACCCGAGTACACAATCATGGGCCCAAATACAAGCTAAATAAATTCGGGCCTATCATTTGTGGACGTTCATGCGGAATGGACGCTTTAAACAAGGAGAAAAATAACGAGCGAATAAGACGCCGAGGCAAGGCTCTCAAGATGGTAGTTTTGTAATCGTTTCAATTTTGATAGCCCTCAAACATTTGTCTCCAAGGTTTTGAAATGAAGTTCCTTGTATTTTGCATTAACTAATTTAGGCACGAACATAAGCCCGCAAGTCATACGGATATTATCCAATTACTTCGTCTCTAGACGTTCTTGTACTTAAATGAAGCCTCTGAGCACATTAAATCAATCCTCATATACTTCTTTCGATATTTCACATGCCAGCCTTGGCACTGATCGCCTGCTCCTGCTCGAACGATGCCAAAGTTGGATAGCCGAGCGAACAATGCATTGCACTCTAGCAATCTTGACGAGATGTTCTATATACCTCGGTGGCCCTAATCCTCGGTTCTAAGTCGTTCCATAATGCATTCTCGCATCGGCTGACTTGTTTTATTCCTTTCTAACAGGGATTGCACAAATTGCCTTGAAAATAGCTGTAAAAGTGAAATGGCGCCAAATTGCAAGGTCTCCACCCACCACCTCTCTCGCCCAACCCACCACCCACCACCCCAAACCACCCCACCCCCCATTCATCTCGAAGATCAATCCTAAAAAGATAGAACTTTCATGACAGCTCCTATGGTCTAAAGTGGGCGGCTGAAGGCATTGAGAATGGCGTGATCTAGGCAAGTTCCGAAGTTCGAATTCCAACTAATGCCCCAAGCGGAAATAGGAAGAGAGAAACTTGATCGCAGCGAAGCCTGATGATAGGAAGTCACAAATGGGCAAAACGTTTAATATGAAGGGTAAAACCAGTGTCCGTTCCATTTCATCCCTTCTACAATGACCGGCTAACACGTCTCCTTTCCTTGTTACAGGAAATATATTTTACAACTGAAACATTAGACATGTTGAAGAGACCCCAGTCCCAAATGAGCAAAATTATGATCATATGAATGAGATCATGTCTTGAGTCCAAAATGGACAAATTAATGGCTACCCTCAATCGCAAAGGGCGTTCGATCGACAACCAGGACGGTTGTTAATATTGAAAAAAGCCCAATGCCGTGCAGGGGCAAACTCAGATACGGGCCATTCCTCGACTTAAGGAGTGGACTCCTAATTCCCTCAATATGCCCACAAATCACAGGGCAATTCCAATTCACCCATTCTCTTCCTGTACGTTGCATTTTTAGTAGATGCTGTGAGGCTGAAAACTGGCTAATCTGCATTGCATTTACAACATGACTGTATTCATTATGACCTGTTCTGGCATGTTCACTTTGCCAATTCACTGACTTGGATGCATAACGGCTTACGTGATGGGGCATCGAATGTGTAGAATGGGGCATGACAGGATGATGAAAGGCAAACCGTTTTCATACACCTCCTACATTTTAATACCACAGTGAGTTGAGCGCTAGACAGATTCCGCACAATCTGCCAAGGCAATGGGTTTTCTCGCAAAAGGTATGATAGCCAAAGCGAAGCGACAGAGGCATCCATTTCTCTATCTAAAACACTACAAGGTGTCCATTTGCAAACCCCTTGAGGTCGGCGGTTTCTTTTCTTACCCCTGTCAAGAACGACCCCTACATTGGGGCAAGACGAGGTACTTCAGCAGCGGCATATGAGGTAAATGGTTAGAAATCTCTCTTGGCTCAGCACTAGGCATCAATCTTCGGGTCGTTGCTGTTACATTTTACGTCGAACATTTAATTCGTTCAAAGTGGCCTTGGATGATGAAGATCATCATTTCTCTATTCTATACACTACATCCATTGGTTAGGCCAATTGAGCCTGTTATTGCATTTCTCGACCCTGATGAATGAAATTTATGATCTCCCGCTGGTGGATCATTGCTCTTCCAATTTGAAGATGACGTCATCACCAAGGAACATAATAAGGAGCTGGGGCAATAAAGAATCCCCAAGTGAATTCATCTCGTTGTTAGATTTCTCATGTAGTGTCTAGCATCATTTCCTTACAAAGAAAGGAAAGAAAGAGAGGTGTCAGAAAAATAGCTCTCTCTTAAGAAAAAAAATGGAAATTCGGGATTAGAAAAGCAAAGGCTAATCCCCCAGAAAATCCCGGGCAGTCAAAAAGCAAAGTGCCTACCAAGAGCAAGGCCAATGCCCATTCAATCCTCGTTCATTTGTAAAATATTTGAAATTTGGCTGTGGCATTTTATCCTCCCTGAAAATCCGGACGTATTGACTTGTAAAGAAAAAATAGTATCCAAAAGGAGTCAAATGGGAAGTGTGCAATCATCAGCGGAAGCTCCATCCTCAAGCAGTGATGGCACATTTTGAATCAATTTCAGAAGGCCAAGATCGGTGACAAGACGAGCAATGATCACTAGCATCAGCCATTCTCATATATTTTCTGAGCCAAAGCGAGCCTTTTGCGTTTCTCAGGTCCCCAAATCCTAACCTACGTATACAACCGCTTCAAAATCTCTTCTGATTAGGGTACATGAATTAACGTAGAGTTAAATGATTTTAAGCATCGCTCGAAGAAGTTCGAGCAAGATTATTTCTCTCTCATTTTGCGGGTTCTTGACTTTAAACCCGAGCAGATGATGAAGATCTCTTTCAAAAAAGCCTTGACTCCACAGGAAGTTCCCATTTGGTAAGCCATTGACCTAGCCTATATTACAGTCCCAATTAAGACTCCAGATCGGCTTGGTCGTACCAATTGCGAGATTACTCAAACCCTTGTTGAAAGCGATGATGGTAAGTTTGAGTGATTTCTCTTGAATCCTACAGTTAGGATAAATAGCTTTTCTCGAGAGTAAGAGAGAAAACCCTTTCGGACTGAGAGTCCCCCATTCAGAGTATATTCGAGGTATTCACAATGTAATTACCTCCTTGAACAGAATTGGTAATGCAAACTTGACAGGATGAGTTTGCATAATTCCACCAATTGAATTTTCAGCATACATGCCTGTACATGTTTTCATCTAACAATGACTGAGTAGATGCATTCCTAAATTCAAGTTACCTCATGAGGTCTTGAAATTCATCCAAGGATGGTCAAATGAACAAGCCATGCTGGCAAATGTCCACCTGGCAATCTTCCAAGCTCTCAGGTAAGTATGTCTTCAACCTGAGCCTTTCAAAAGAATGAATTCTGATGATTGTTAAAGCACTCAAATCTGTTGCGACACATACGATCATTCAAGCATTCACCTTCTTCAGTGAAGCGTGATTTTATGAAGTACATGTCGCATTAGCATTGATTTTGTCTATGCGCATAGCTTTGCTTCAGTGAAAAGCTAAGAGGTATGCAGTCAGCCTGTCTACTCCTTGATCATTCGTTCAGAAAGATCCAGACCAGCTCTTGTGATCTCGGTCCCTTTCAGATCATCAAAGACCAGCTCTAATGATCGTGAAAGAAATCTACCTTTCAACTACCCAGAAAACCCAGGTAGTTTTCTAACCCTTTTCAAAAATCGCAAAACTTTGAGTTTGCACCAATGAGAAAGCACATTTCTAAATTTGTCCAGTTCATAATCGACATGCTCTTGTGACCTGCATGAAAACTTGTTCGAACCATGATCGACATGCTCTTTGGTCTCGACAATTTTATCAAAATCATAATCGACATGCTCTTGTGATTTTGGTACCCTATCAAGTTCATGATCGACATGCTTCATGTTCTTGATCTTATCCATCCAGTTCATAATCGACATGCTCTTGTGTCTGGATGCTTGTTCGAACCATGATTGACATGCTCTCGTGGTCTCGACAAATTTTATCAAAAACCATAATCGACTGCTCTTATGTGTTTTGATACCCTTTCAGATCATCAATGACCAGCTCTAATGATCTTGAAAGAAACTATGTGACTCCACTCGAAGAGGATGCAGTGGACACATCCCCTTACAGATCTTGCGCTTTCTCGCATCAGGGGAAACCGCTGGTAAGCGGATAGGCACCAGTACCTTAAGATTCTTGCATCCACAAAATGCCTGGAGCTTAAGGAATCAATAGCATTATGAAGTGTCTGGTAAGACCGACATTTTATATGCGATCCATGTGCAGGTTTCTTTAATCCGTTTTCTCGGAGCAGAGAAATCTTAACACATGTTATTTTCAGTCTTGTATATCATGCATGCATTATTCCTCTTGCATAGAAAATGGTATTAAAACTCCCACAAAAATATCAGCATTCATCATTTGCATTGTCAAAATTTAGGTTTCAATTGTCTTTGAGCGTAACCTCTGCGAGCCTCCACTCAAAGAGGGGCAGCTGTTGACACCTATAATTTTAAGTTTTTTTTTTTATTATTGTATAATAAATTGAGAATGTGGCTTTAGTTCTCACAAAAAATAATTTTTCATGCATTGCATATTTATATCGGATCGGTGGTGAATGAGTTTAATTCAAGATTCTAAGCTAATTGAATTACATGGCTGAGTGTTGACACCTGATTTTTAATCATCTTTTCTATTTTAAAATTAATAGAAAATCCATAAAAATTGATAAAAAAAAAATTGAAAAAATCAACTTTGGGGACTTTGGCCAAGCCTAGGGAACCATTTGACCAAAAAATGATTTTTCATATTTTAGTTATTTTCGTAAGTATTTTTTATTTTCGAAAATTAATAAGATAAATGCATAGAATAAATGAGTAATAATTACATAATGATTTTCAACTTATGCAATAGGTTCTTGACAATCAAGGAGAAAATTCATTTTGGAAGCCTTGGCCAACCCTAACCCCAAAAAAATAATTTTTTTTTTGTGTTTTTCACATTTTTAATATTTTTCAGAAATTAGGAAAATATTATAAAAATAAAATAAATAGCGTTGAGGCCATAAAAATGTGAATAAATAGTCAGTATTTTTCTTTAATTTCCTCTTCATTTTGGCCGAAGAAAATATGCAAAAATTAATCTAGAATCGGGAATTACTTTGTTAATCCCATTTTTAGATTAATAAAAAAAATCTATAGAAAATTCATTTAGATCTCTAATTTTCAATTCTTGTATTTCTGGAGTGGTGATATGGTCCTCTAATAGTCCAAATTTTTTAGTGGCATGACGATGCATTTTCCATTATTGTGTTCAACTTTTCGAAGTTCAATTTACCTTTGAATGTCATATGTACGCACTCCTGGGGAATTTGCAAATCAGTTAAAAATTCGAGTCCGTCTGTGTTGAAGATACATTTTCGCAGTTGATACCCTAGAGCTCGATTTCGGTTGGAGCTCAATGAGCTAAGCAGTTGATTCAGGAATTCGTGGTGAGGAAGAATGAAGCCAACTTTGAAGATGCCCGACATTAGCATCAAGCTGGTCACTAGAGCACTCGGACGCAGGCATTGCATCATTGCACCGAAAGGAGAGAGAGCTCCTTTTCCTCGGTCAAAAGAAAGAGCAATTGGGAGACAATGGACAAAAGAAAACGCACTGAGGAGCGGAAAAGAAAAAAAAGGGATCATGAAGAAAGGATCCAAGGAGGAAAAAGGAAGGCTTTCTAAAAGGTGAGGAATATCGATGGCCTTTAGTAAAAGAAAAAAAGGAGGGGGAAGGGGGGGAACAAAAAAAAACCTGTGTTCGTTGGTTTTCGAATTCCAGAGAGGCAACACTTGGGCTAGAGATTTCCATGGAATCCAAGGCCATGGGAGGAGATGGATGAACGTGTAGCACATGCAAACCTTGCGACCATCAACCGTCGAAGAGGCGGAACTAGAGACGATGAAGACAAGCATGATTCAAGACGGCGGCGCACGACCGAACCAGCGGCAATGCACGGACTACACGTTGCGACGGCACGACGAGGATCAAAGGACTTTGATGCTCAACCAGTACGGCCCGTCGCGCAAGACAAAGTCACATCATAAAGGAATAACAAAATCGAGAGAACCTGTTTCAGACCCTGGGGTTTTCTCCCTCGCTCGATCCCTTCCCTCCTCTTCTCTGATACGGACCCGTTAAAGCAAGGCAGACCAGACCAGACCATGGGGATTTGCTTGGTGTAGCGCCGCTTCAATCCAACACTCAGGCAAGCAAGCAAGCTAGGCGTTCTATTTTCTTGGTAACGACCAGATCCCATCGATGGCGCGGCGGACTGATCAGATGTTGCTGTGCACGAGCAGACCCAACGAAGGCGACGCTGAGCGGAGCAAAGTCTAGACAATACACCAAGTAGATCCTAACAGTGCGGCAGTTGAGCGAGATTGAAGTCGGCCCAGTCTGAAGAAGCCGAGGGACCTTCGTTCGCCATTTCTTCATCGCGTGGGACTGTTTAGAGCTAGAAGATGATTGAACAGGGCACGTTGGGCTGTTGACGTGGGAGATTTGGGCCAAATTTTGTTTTCTCTCGTCAGTTGGGCTGACCTTTGTCTAAAGCTCTGCACTGCCATAGAGCTTTTGGGTGCTGGGGGGGTTCAATCTTTCTGACATGGGATCTTCTTCTTATGGCAATTGGACGCTGAGTCTTTTGGATGAGGGGCAGCCCATTTTACTTAAGGCTCGAGTGTTCTCACGGGGATGGTTAATTGGGCCTGTTTTGGCTATAGCCATTAATGGGGCGCACAAGTGGTCACGGGGATGTTTCGTCATTTGGCAAAGGAAAGCATGGAGAGCAGAGAAGATTTTGAGACTGGGGGTCCTTCGAGATTGCTCTCGCGAGACATGTTGGTGCAGATTCTGAGGTGCAGGGGTAGAAGGATTCAATAAAAACGAGTCTCGTGTTTAAGTCGTGGAAGTTGCTCGCGTCTAACGATCGTCTTTGAATTTCATTCCTTCAGAACCAGAACCAGTCCTGGAATCGATCTTCTTCATCGAGACCAATTTGCGGTTCAGCTGCCGATTCAGACATTCTCGAGTGAGGTGGTTTAGCTATCGTTTTAGCAAAATGCATGTGAAGCCATCAACGCAACCAATCGTTTTGTGTCCATTCTAACCTGCCTCTATGATGATATTGAATCCGCAAAAGCATCAAGACAGCGGCTCAAAGAGGTCATTTACTCTACTTTATTCGAGACGAATGCTCCTGTCGTCTGTGCCATTAATCAGCTCCGCAAGAAGAAACGTGAAGGTCCCCCCCACAATCATGAGGACGGGGATTCGAGAAGGACCGTTTAGCGAAGAAGTTCCCTCACTCCCGATTCCACCAAAACCAAAGGCACTGCTACTTCCATTTTCGCAATAATAGACGGCAAATCCAAGATAGATCCGACTGATGTGTCAAGGATGGTATTAGACAATGTGAAGGGAGAGAACGAGCTTCGCATGTCAGCCTCAAATATCCCTCTAGAGTGGATATAAGCGGTTGCAACCCAAGTAGTTAAGGTAGCAAATGGGTCTGGTTAACCAAGAACCAGTTTCATTTAACGAGACAATTTGCGCGAGCATAGCTTACGGAAAGGATGGAGATCCGACCAAGTAAGAAATACTCACCGTATCAGAATCGGCAAATGCTCACGCGCCCGTTAGTGGACTGCAACAGGTTAGATGCTCTTTGCTTTTTCTGTGGATACTACTTAACCATTTGCTTTCTGAATGAGTGTGCAGAAGCCTAATTCTACGTCTGCTTTGTGATTGGGAATTTAAAAATGAGTATTTGAGTGTTATTTGCTTCGCTGGGTAAATCTGTTGACCTGTCAGTTGTACAAATTTGGTTTCATATAGAGTGTGCTATTGGTCCAGCAAAGACGTCTTGCCGAAACGTGAAGCTCTTTTGGGTGATTAGCATAGTACATAGGTAAGAGCAATACCTAAATATAGAGGATACTTTTTCTTCTCTTTCCTAGGTCAGTTATTAGATATATACACGTCTAATTTTAGTGCATGCTATCTAGAAGTTCGACCTTGACAAAGCCCATTTTAGGTAATTAAGATATATATATGTGTGTATATATATAATAAACAAAAAAAGGGAAAATCATAAAAATCATAAAAAAATTCTAAAAAAAATTCCATAAAAAAAATCCAAACAATTCCCAAAAGCCTCAAAATCTTGGAAAGGCTATTTCGCCGACCAATCCCATTTCTGGCAGTTTGCCTTTCCGATCCTCTCCAAACATGACGATTTTCGCCCTTATGGGTAAATTGTCTTCAAAAATTCAGAAAAAAATTCAGAAGATGACCACATTCAACTGGTTTGACCTATTTTCACTTCCCAAGCCTTGAAAAATTGACCATCTCACCCCTCTGGTCAGTTTGACCCAAATCTTTCCAAATCACCCCCAATGAGTTTTCATGAAATTGGTACGAAAGGGCGTTAGAATAATCTAACGTAACCAAGTCCCCGAACTCATAATCTTTGGTCGTAGAAATAAATTAGTTCTCCCGCTAGTTTATTTAGGTTTCTAATCGACCTACCAAAAACGATTAGTGGCGACTCCAAATTCTAAAATCATTTGAACAAATACAAAGTCGCGATTGGTAGAGCTTGGGAGAGCTCAAACTAGGTTAGTTAATTTAATTAATTAATCTGGTAATCCATTAACCTGAAAATGAATTTCAGGTCGCGACAGCTTGGCGACTCCGCTGGGGAGCTGTTCTTAATTTTCGAAAAATTTAAGAACTTAGAAGACTTAGGCCAGAAAATTTCATGAAAATTCATTTTTTCTGAATGGGTGAATTATGACCTTTAGGTGTTACAATGGTCTTGCAGATGGGAGTTATAAGGGGTGGAGTGTTTGGCTGACCCTTTGTTTTGCAGGTTTGGTGTGTGAGAATTGTTATTTAATTTTTGAAACATTGAAGCGGTGTTTGCATTTAATGTTGTGCATGTTTAATTGCTTTAGCACTACATCACACACGTCCCGTGGCCGGACCTGGGCCACTAGTTTTAGGATGGTATTGTGATTTGGTTCTAGCGTTCGGCGTGAGATCACGTTGAAAGTTAGCCCCAGGTTCAATCCCGAACCTCTTTTCAAAAATGAGTTTAAAAGTTAGGCCTCAAGCTTGGTAAGATTACCAAAGCAGTGGTTTTAATTTTTAGCTCGAGCAGCCGAAGTGGAAGGCCCGGCTAATCTGATTACGTCGTAGAGGATCACGGCTAATCTTGATTATGTGCGCGAGATTGTCGCCTTGCCGTAAGTCTTTCGCTTCAATTTGTCAGCCTTTAGAGTAGATAGGCTAAGATTTAAACTCACGATTCATGTGCATGTCTATGTGACTACATAGTATTTTTCACGGTAAAGTAAGGTTTCTACTTCATCTTGTATTTATTTTTGGTCGGTCCATGTTAGGTGTCGGTCAAATTTTAATTTTAACATCAACGTCATTTTTCAAAAGAAAATAAAAATTAAATTGGTGTCCCATTTTGAAATAATAAATGCGGAAAATTCCTTAGGGAAATTTTGTCGACTAATGAAAGATTTTGTCACATTTTTTCCTAATACTTCAATGGACTCAAGATTTTCTCAACAAATTTACCCTAAAAATTCATTCTGATAAAAAAGAAAATTCTTTCGAGAATTTTGGTAAATATCAAAGGAATTTGTCACACTTTTTCCCTAAGTTATAAAATCTGCAAGAAATTTTTCTGAAGGAATTCACCATGTTTTCTAAGAAAATTTTCTCTAATTTCTCATAAATCAAAAATTAAAACTGGACTAATTTAGGAGTCATGGACCGACCTCTCTTAGATCATACTAATTATTTCCTTTACTTTTGCAGGGAATTACAGGTAACCCAGGCGGAGCAAAATTGGGCTCATCAGTGATAACAAACCAGGAATAATCTTGAGGAATACGAAAGGACAGAAATTATCGATGCCTTAGCCAATCACCCTGGGGCAAGCGAAGAAGTCCCGAAGACAAAGCCATTAGGCAGCGTAGTGAATGTATTTGGATGGCGTAGTGAATGTATCCGTCAGACCTGGGATTACGCTTAATGTATTGAGAGGAGGATTACTGTATTTTTTGAAAAAGCATAGACGATATTCGAACCACATGGAAGATTTTGGAGGACCAGTATTTTATTGCCGAGCATGACCCACAGGCGTTCCTCCCCATATTACAGTCGACTAACACCAATAAGTTGACGCGAAAGGTACAAAGCATGAGCGAAGTAGGGGCACGCAACGGTGGCTTGATTCATTTATTGGCGCACTGACCGAGTTGTCATAATTCACGTGACAACTCACGGGTCTCGACGCAGCTAGTGGGGTCCGCTGTCAAAAGCTTCTTAATATTCTCGAGATCATCATCTGCAGCAGCAAGCAAGAATATCAAGAGAACGTCAAACCTCAGCATTTCCAGTACCTCAGGTCATTCATGCTATGCGGAGAGAAGACATGGCGGAAAAATAAAAGCACAAATATTTCTCTCATTTCGTTCATCAAGGAGTATTACAATAGATCACTGGGGAGGAAAAGTAAAGCCGAACTGAGTCCTGATAAGCATTACAAAAGAGTTCAACTGACTCTCCATGAAGTTAATACTCTGCCTACACCGAGCGACCTGGGATTCGAGATCTGCGAGCTTGAAGAACAGATGGGTACATTTCTCTTTGTGCCTAGCTGCATTCATCTCATGGTGTTCAGCAGCGAGTTTCAAATTATTGATCAGGTCCCTCTCGAAAGCTATATCTGCTGTTAGATCATCAAGCCTATCCTCCAGCCACTTGCATCTGAACTTCATCACAATATCGCTCGGATCATGCTCAAAGTATGTCTGGTTCAAAGCTAGGCGCTCCACCAGCTTCTCTCTCTCATGAACTAATAGCGAAACCCGTTCATCTGCTGACCTGATAGTCTTCTTATACCGGCGACTGAGTGTTCTGCAAACGCCAAGCATTCTAATCGGTCCTGATAGCGAGCGTTCACGACGCGGGACAAGGTGACCGTTTCCTGGGTGTTTCGGCAAGACTCTAGAAAATTGATGAAGACATGAGGGAACGCCCTGTATTCCCTCTCCAAGTTGGTGCCCCAACGAAGAAGCATTTATCTCCCGAACAAAGCGAGGATTTCAACCTCGACACTTGGATGATGGGCTATGTAACATAGCCTCGACCAAGCAGGTGATAAAGCCTTTCCCATTTGAATGTAATTTCAGCTGGGAAGATGTGTGTAGGAAGATTGGCCATTATCGAGGAGGAAATCAAGACGAGATGGACGAACACGAGGGTATTGGAGGAGACAGTTAGGGCAGACTAGTGGAGTGCGAAGATGGTGATCTGCTTCGAAATAAATATGGATTTGCAGTAGCGATATCAACTAGTCAGACCTTCCATCTGCCGTTCCACGTCGGTATCACCCCTATGGCTCGAATTCCACTGCTCGTCTGCAATCTCGAA